>CM038116.1:222258-401656 GCA_001642375.2 Mentha longifolia
TGAACCAAACAAAACTATCAGAACCAACTAAACACGTGATCAATACAAGAAAGTAGGCAAGGACAAACAAGATACAAAATTTTCAAATTTTCATTTCATAAACTACAACACATATAAAGTATATTGTAGAAGTTAAGTTTGTTGGGAACCATTTGAAACTGAGTTTTGATAATGCTATTAGAAACCACACTTAGATAATAGGTTTTAACTGGAACAGGCTGGTCTCCGTGTTTGGATCAGTCAAGCTTTACTCGGACAGGTTGCTCATGTAAAGGTCAAGGTTGTAAGTGCAACCTGGTACCTAAACCACCCAATCTGTCATGTTGTTCCATTAAGTAAACTGTCTATGTAACCTGCTCTTACCATGCCAGAAGATTTCACACGAAGGTTACAGAAGACTGAAGACAGTTCGAGGTATAGGAAGCTCAACCTGTGAAGACCAACATGAGCTGTGGTTGTGAAACCTGCTCTTACTCAATGACAAGAATTGTGTCAGAGTACGGTTCTGCAAATCCTGACACATTTCCAACGGCTCTATTTCAAATGTTTCTCTATAAATACCTCAATGTTGGAAAAGTAGAACTTGCCGGGCGTACAATACAATCGAAGATTACAAGTGAAATAAGAAAAAACTACGAACAAAGTGAAAATTGAAGTCGAGTCGAGGAAACCCTCTTTCCGCAAGACGAATTACGCCCCGAGTGCTCGCGGATTTGGCGCTTCGTCCCCAAAGATAAAACGACTTCTCGTCTTCTTAGTAGCAGCACCACAAACTAAGAAGCTCCGGCGAACTGGAAATAAAAGGCGAAGGAACTGAGCTCAAAAACTGAATGCAGTAGAAGAGAGGATGCAAAATGCTTTGAGTTGTGTGTCCTAGAATGGCCTGCAGAGCCTTCTATTTATAGGCTGCTCATTCAGGAGGGACATCAATGCCATAAAGGCATTAACAGCCACTAAGGTAGTGGGTTAGTGGTGGAGTGGAAGAGACTGACTGTTCAGCTGAAGAGACACTTTCCAGAGTCTTCTTCCGGATGGGCCACGAATTGGGCTGGACGGGTAGGCCTCATTAGAATTGGGTTGGGCAATTGGGCTTCCACATGGCCCAAAATACTATATATTTTGTGGTCCAAAAAATATAGTACACAAGACCCTAAGCCCAAGCCCAAGCCAAAGGCCCAAAGGACCACCCAAAGGACCAATTGCCAAGATCCAAGTCCACGGCCACGAAACCCGAACCCGAGCCCTAGCCCGAGCCCGAGCCGGAGCCGGAGCCGTCCGTGCCGTCCGGCACGGACGGCAGGGCCGGATCGAGTGTGTGCTCACGCGAGAGCCCAACCACACACTTATCCACTTACTTGGCCCACTTGTTATTAAGTCCACATGTTTAAACACTTTTAAACAGCACACCACATTAATATTTAATCAATGTGGTATAAGTTACACTTCATTAACTAATGAAGTAACTCTCCACCAAACTTTGAACATTTATATCTCACTCACCGGAAATCGGTTTTGAGCCTATAAATATACCACGCTCATCTACTCCGCGAGTAGAACAATAATCTAATATTTAATTTATGTAATAAATTAAATATTTGTTATTATTTATTTGGTCAAAAACCAAATTTCCAACAATCCCCCACATGAGTGAGATAGCCATATGCAAATGTATGCAAATGCAAGAGCTCAGTCCTCACGAGGTATAAAAGTATTAGGATAGGTAGTTTGTGGCTTTGAACCTTCCATAGTCAACACCATCGAGTACACAGGCGGCATAGTAGCGCAATGCTTTGAACTATCCCTCCATGGCGTGCACCGAGATAACGATGTTAACGCTTATACACCTCAACCTCATCCGTTCTCACGTTTTGTGTCTATTTCGGCCTTGAACACCCCTTTGGATTCATAAGTGTATCTAACGAAGCGGCCTCACTTCACACTTACATAGGTGATTCTTTACCGAGTATCTTGCCATACTCAACCTCCTCGAAGTATTTAGGAATCATTAAAAGTCATAGACTTAACCTCACCACTAGGCAAGCTTTCAGCACTCAAACGCTTTCTAAGGAATAGATAAATGTGAGTGTTTTCACACGAACTTTCATAGCTTAGTTTTCCCTTTGAACCAAGTTCTTGGGATTTCCAATCATCATGGTTGGGTTACCACTATGATAGTTCTTAATTTGTGGATTTTACTCCCATTCCCTCTAGCAACTTATTCATTTGATCACGGTTTAACCCTTTGGTTAGTGGATCCGCTAGATTATCCAACGACTTTACATAGTCGACTGAGATAATCCCAGTTGTGATCAAATGTCTCACGGTATTATGTCGTCGACGAATATGTCGAGACTTACCATTATACAAACCACTTTTTGCCCTACCAATAGCCGCTTGGCTATCACAATGAATCATCACCGGAGGCAATGGTTTCTCCCAACATGGTATGTCCTCAAGAAAGTTTCTTAGCCATTCGGCTTGTTCACCAGCTATATCTAAAGCTATGAATTCGGACTCCATGGTGGATCGGGCTATACACGTCTGTTTTGTGGATCTCCACGTAACAGCTCCACCCCCAATAGTAAACACATACCCACTTGTAGAAAGTGAATCTTTCGTGTCCGAAATCCAATTCGCATCACAGTACCCTTCAAGTACCGGGGGGTATCTCAAAAAATGTAGCCCATGACTTTGAGTATACTTCAAGTATCTCAAAACTCGTACAAGAGCTCTCCAATGCTCTTTGCTTGGATTGCTCGTGTAACGACTCAATTTGTTAACGGCACATGCTATGTCGGGTCTAGTGCAATTTGTAAGATACATTAAACACCCTATGACACGAGCATAGTCTTCTTGAGCAACCGACTCACCTCGATTCTTGCTCAAATGAACATTAAGTTCAATAGGAGTTTTAGCGGGCACGCTATCAAAAGCGTTAAACTTCTTGAGCACTTTCTCAACATAGTGAGATTGTGACAAGACAATCCCATCGGATTTCCTTAGTATTTTCATACCAAGAATAACATCCGCTAAACCCAAGTCTTTCATGTCAAAGTTCCTCTTTAACATGCTTTTCGTTTCGTTAATTACACGGATATTGCTACCCATAATTAACATGTCATCTACATAAAGACACACAATAACATATCCGTTATTTGTGTTCTTAATGTAAACACATTTGTCACATTCGTTTATTTTAAAACCATTTGATAGCATCACACTATCAAATTTCAAGTGCCATTGAAGTGGCGCTTGCTTCAATCCATAAAGGGACTTAACCAGTTTGCAAACCTTCTTCTCTTTACCAGGTTCTACAAATCCTTCTGGTTGTTCCATATAGATTTCCTCCTCTAAATCTCCATAGAGGAAAGCAGTTTTCACATCCATTTGATGTATCTCGAGATTGTGCAATGCAGCAATTGCGAGAAGCACCCGAATGGATGTAATCCTTGTTACAGGAGCATAGGTATCGAAATAATCGTACCCTTCTTTCTGCTTAAACCCTTTGACAACCAAACAGGCCTTGTACTTGTCAATTGATCCATCGGCTTTGTATTTCCTTTTAAGGATCCATTTGCACCCCAAGGGTTTACACCCTTCGGGCAAATCAACCAACACCCAAGTGTGGTTTTGCCTAATGGACTCAATTTCACTTTGTACCGCTTCTCTCCAAAGCGGACTGTCCGATCTAGAAAAAGCTTCTTTGATCGTCGTAGGTTCTTGATCCAACATGAACACTACATAATCCGGACCAAATTGCTTTGGTTTCCGAACTCTACTACCACGTCTCAGTTCACTATCTTCCGGATTAGACCTTTGTCGTTTGCGTGACTTAGGTTCTTCATCCTCGGATTTAGAACTCGTGGCTTCACCTTTAATTCTATTGCTAGAATTGGTTTCTACATTACCCTTGTCTTTACAAGGATATATGTGTTCAAAGAATATTGTATTCCTTGACTCGATCGTTGTACCCACAGTCATGTCGGGTACTTCCGACTTGTGGATAACAAAGCGATAGGCGCTGCTGTTATGTGCATACCCAATAAAGATACAATCAACCGTTTTAGGGCCAATTGTAACTTGTTTAGGTAGAGGCACTTCAACCTTCGCCAAACACCCCCACACTTTAAGGTATTTGTACGACGGTTTCCAACCTTTCCATAACTCATAAGGAGTAACATCTTTACCTTTGAGTGGAATCTTGTTTAATATATAGTTGGCTGTCAAGACAGCTTCCCCCCACATATTTTGGGGCAACCCTGAACTAATCAACAAAGCATTCAACATCTCCTTAAGAGTTTGATTTTTACGTTCAGCAACGCCATTTGATTGAGGTGAGTATGGAGCCGTCGTTTGATGAATTATACCACTTTTGTTGCATAATTCCTCAAACGGAGCGACATATTCGCCACCTCTGTCACTTCGAACACTCTTAATTTGACTACTTAGTTGATTTTCGGCTTCATTCTTGAAGTGTTTGAACGCTTCAATAGCCTCATCTTTACCTCTTAAAAGATAAAGATAACAATATCTCGTGCAATCATCGATGAACGTGATAAAGTACTTCTTACCACCACGAGTTTGCACATACTTTAAATCACACACATCGGTGTGAATTAAATCAAGGGGTTTCGTGCTCCGCTCAACCGAATGAAACGGTGGTTTTGTCATTTTTGCCTCAACACAAACTTCACATTTGTTTTGAGTGTTAACTTCATTTAACTTTAGTAAATCTAAATTTACTAATCGTTTTATAGCATTTAGATTAACATGTCCTAATCTACAATGCCATAAATTAGAGCACTCAACAATGTAAGAGGAAGTAGTAGCATTTTCATTACTCTCAATAGATTTTGGTACATGGCGTATAGCCAATACATTCAACCTAAAGAGACCATCAGAGAGGTAACCCTTTCCAAGAAAAGTACCACTCTTTGACAAAATAAACTTGTCAGACTCAAAAACTAGTCTAAACCCCTTATTAACTAGAATAGAGCCCGAGACCAAGTTCTTTCGGATGTCGGGAACATGCAGCACGTTCTTCAAAGTTAGAGAATTCCCGGATGTAAGCTTTAGCACCACATCTCCAACTCCGACAACCACGGACGAAGCTTGGTTCCCCATGTTGAGCTTCCTCCCCTCAACAACTTGATAGGTAACAAACTTGTTCCTATCGGCACACACGTGCGCAGTAGCGCCAGTGTCGATGAACCAGCCTCCCGGCTTTTCGACTTGGTTGACCTCCTCGGTGACCACAGCCGTAAAGTCTTCTTTCACCCACTCGTCATCTTTTTCGGCGACGTTGGCAGCATGTTTCTTCTTCTTCTTGTTCTTGGGCTTCTTGCAGTCCTTCGCAGTATGCCCATGCTTGCCACAATTGTAGCAATCACCATCAAACTTCTTCGATGGTCCCTTCGCCTTGCCTTTGTCTTTGGCATTTAGGCGATCACGCTTGTTGGAGGGACCGCCCTTCTCCATCAAATTCACCTTGGCATCAGACGGTGCTTTCGGTTTGTCTTGATCGCGTACATCAGACTCGATGCGTAGCTTCACAATCAAGTCTTCAAGAGTCATCTCCTTTCGCTTGTGCTTAAGGTAGCTCTTGAAGTCCTTCCAATGAGGGGGCAACTTCTCGATCAATGTTGCAACCACGAACGCGTCCGGAAGGACCATCCCCTCAGCATGGACGTCATGTACAATGAGTTGGAACTCTTGTACTTGCTCCATCATTGGTCGAGAATCGACCATCTTGTAATCCAAGTATCGTGCTACCACGAACTTCTTCATACCCGCATCATCGCTACGGTACTTCTTGTCTAACGCCTCCCAAATTCCTTTGGAGGTGTTGACACCGGAGTACACATTGTACAAGCCATCATCCAAGGCATTTAGGATGAAATTCTTGCACAAGTAGTCTCCATTTCGCCAATTGTCGTAGAAGGCTCGAACATGGAAGTTGGCCTCCTCCGCACTTGGTACAGGTGGTTCATCTTCCGTTAGGAAGTTCGCCACCCCCAATGTTGTTAAATAAAACAACATCTTTTGTTGCCACCTTTTGAAGTCGGCTCCTCCGAACTTCGGCGGTTTCTCGGCGGGTGGCATCACCCTTGGTGCCGAGCTCGCTCCCATCAGGGAGCCACTTGGGTTAGGCCCATAGGCCGCCCCCACAGTTGAGCCCATGAAAGGTGCTCCAACAGTTCCACTAAAAGTGGAACCCACGGTGCCGCTTGAAGCAGAACCACCGCTTGACAGAAATGGGTTATTGAAAGCCCACGAACTTGAAGGCATGGTCGAACCTCCGGTGTTTGAATTCATTGCAGATGTTGTTGTAAAGCTTGGCAATGAAGTAGTCATTGTTGACGGAACAGTGGCGGACATGGTGGATGGCAATGTTGAAGCTCCAATGGACGAGTCGGTGGAAGCGGCAGCACTTGTCATCTTCGAATAGGTGATTGAACTTCAAACTCCTTGGAACGGCAAGTACTAATTCGTCTTGCGTTTGTTGGAAAAGTAGAACTTGCCGGGCGTATAATACAATCGAAGATTACAAGTGAAATAAGAAAAAACTACGAACAAAGTGAAATTTGAAGTCGAGTCGAGGAAACCCTCTTTCCGCAAGACGAATTACGCCCCGAGTGCTCGCGGATTTGGCGCTTCGTCCCCAAAGATAAAACGACTTCTCGTCTTCTTAGTAGCAGCACCACAAACTAAGAAGCTCCGGCGAACTGGAAATAAAAGGCGAAGGAACTAAGCTCAAAAACTGAATGCAGTAGAAGAGAGGATGCAAAATGCTTTGAGTTGTGTGTCCTAGAATGGCCTGCAGAGCCTTCTATTTATAGGCTGCTCATTCAGGAGGGACATCAATGCCATAAAGGCATTAACAACCACTAAGGTAGTGGGTTAGTGGTGGAGTGGAAGAGGCTGACTGTTCAACTGAAGAGACACTTTCCAGAGTCTTCTTCCGGATGGGCCACGAATTGGGCTGGACGGGTATGCCTCATTAGAATTGGGCTGGGCAATTGGGCTTCCACATGGACCACAATTGCCCAATTGACCAAAATTTTGTGGTCCATGTGGAAGCCCAATTGCCCAGCCCAATTCTAATGAGGCCTACCCGTCCAGCCCAATTCGTGGCCCATCCGGAAGAAGACTCTGGAAAGTGTCTCTTCAGCTGAACAGTCAGCCTCTTCCACTCCACCACTAACCCACTACCTTAGTGGCTGTTAATGTCTTTATGGCATTGATGTCCCTCCTGAATGAGCAGCCTATAAATAGAAGGCTCTGCAGGCCATTCTAGGACACACAACTCAAAGCATTTTGCATCCTCTCTTCTACTGCATTCAGTTTTTGAGCTCAACTCATTCCAGAAAGAAGTACGGGAAACTCAATATACAAGCCAAAACGCTGCAGAAATCTCAAGCTGAAATTCATTCAATCAACACTCGAAATTACTAGAGTTTTCCCAAGTGTTGATCATTGTAGATTTCTAATCTTTCTGGAATCTGTCTTACTAGAACACATCACACACATTCTCGCTACCATCAAAGTTGAAAAACTAGTCTAGTTGATTGAGTTGTATTCCTTACGACAATAGCTATTCACAGCTCTCTAGTTTGGATAGTAGCACTAGTCATTTAGTGTTAGTAAGATTGTATGATAGTTTGTATGTAAGTAAGAAGAGACACGACTCAAGAAACGTGCTAGATTCAGTCTAAGATAAAGACTTGAATTTGGACTGGGCCTCCACCAGTGTTAAAAGGAGCGAAAAATCTCAAGTTAAGGGATTACAGATTTGACGGAATCTGGCGTGGAAGTAGGAGTTGTTTACTCCGAACCACGATAAAAACTCCTAGTGTCTCTCTTGTTATTTACTTATTCATTTACACAGTTTGCTTATTCACAACCTGCATCACAGTAACCTGTTTTGCATGAACATTTATCTGAACTACAGTTTCCTTTGAAAACTGCTTTGAAAACTGTTTTGAAATCTGTTAGCCAACCTTTCCACCAAACTTCCGCACGCAGGTTAATTTTGCAAGCTCAGCAGTTTACTGATTGAGCTGGAAAAACTAAACTGCTCAGATATACTGTAGTAACGACTCAGTAAGATCAAATTGTTTTTAAAAGTCAAAACTATTGGCTAATTGGTGTATTCCCCTCCCCCCCATACACCAATATCTATTTATCGGGACCTACAAAGTTTATAATAGCTCTTGTGATAAATTGGAAATTGGCCAATGTAACATCTCTTATTAAATTCTTATACATTTTTTTAAAGCCAACCGCACGAGTATTGTACTACTGTATTATCGTTATCTCTTGTTACAATCAACATCTTTTTTATTGTCTTTGTTTTTTCTTCCCTAACAATTAATTGACTAATTCAACATATAAAAAGTTCTATCTAATTGTTCCAAAAGTTCCAACTATTGAAACGAAAATACTAAATTGTTCCAAAAGTTCCAACACTAAATCGTTCTAAAATTTATAACTATTGGAACGAAAAACATTAAATTATTCCAAAAGTTCCAACTATTGGAATGACAATACTAAATTGTTCCAAAAGTTCCAACACTAAATCGTTCCAAGAGTTCCAACTATTAGAATGAAAAACACATCGGCCAAAGGCAAAGGGACCAAAAACATGGAACACCACAAGTTCAAAAAGGAAAATATATCTTAAAAATTACAACTCCAGCCAAAGGGAGAAAAGAAAAGGGCACAGCGCATCAGCAACAAAGCGCCAATGAAGGCCCACAACGATGAGATGGGGGCATAGCCAGGCTGAAGGGAGGAAGGCATAACGATCAACTCCAAAATAGCAACCATGTAGCCACTGGCGACTCCAGCATGGAGCATTGGGGGTACAGCTGTACCCCCAAAAATAAATAAATTTTTTACTAGTATTATGTATTATGTATATATATATATTCTGTAAAATAGTACTATTAATGTTATATACTCACTCTGTCCTGCTGAAATGGTCTTCTTTCTTGAACATATGTAAGGAGTATAATAAGAAAACAATGTTATTTCGGTAGGATATAAGGAGTAATTATTTTTCGCACCCCTGAATTATAATTCCTGGAGTCGCCACTGCATGTAGCAGCAGAAGTCGGACAACAACACGGCAGCAAATCACCATCTGTTTTTACTCCTCATTTCTAAATGTAGAATTCCTAGATTATATGGCTTAAATAAAGTTTCTTTCGTCTACTAATATTTAGACCATACTGCTTTTCCTAGCTTCAACCGGCTCTTGCACAGTAAAATTCAGATTTAATTCATGCCTTGAGAAGTTGGATGATGCGAATCCAAACAAAACTTATGATAATGCACGACTCCTACTATATTATTGCTGAATTATCCGAATAAGAGACTTGAAAATTGAAAGGTTACCGACAGATTTTTGTGAGAGCTTGCCCAGTGGTTGAGAGTATTGTTTTACAATAATTTCTTCCTAAAATCATGAACTACACACGATACTACATAGAGCGCACGTTAAGTCCCAAAACCTTCATTTCAAAGCCATAAAATGGTCTCAGCTTTTCCGGCGGAGTTTGTCGGCGGTTTCACGGCGGAGGGTGGTAGAGGATTCCTTCGCTTTCGTGACAACTCGTGCCATGGAGAATAGGGCAGCATCAAATGTGACAAACCTTATGGGCCTCGTGCGCTGCCACGGAGCTGGGGTGGATGACGACCGATGAAATCCTGGTGGCGAATCCACCTGAGACCTGCGGTGGTGGGTGTAGAACGAGAAAGAGAGAGAGAAGAGAGAAAGAATTGAGGAAAACGGATTTGGGAAGGGAAAAAAGAGGGCTAAAATGCTGAGTGAATCTTGTAAAAAAAGTGAAGTGAGTAGGAGCATTTTTATCCAAAATAGTAAAAATTTGGTATAATTTATGTAAACTATCTTATGAGGTGTGATTTTTATTAGCTAAGTCAAAATGGTTATTTCATATCATTTTCACTAGGTGTTAAGTTGTAGGTGGGCTATTAAATGATATTGGACTTCTATATAAAATGTTGGGTTATTGATTTATTTATGACAAAAATTAGCCCAACATCAGCCTCTCTAATACTAACTTAAATTAGGCCCAAATTAAAGTTATTTTTTTAATTGATCTCATCTCCTAGTTTTTCACGAAGGCAATTCCCGATGGCCCGACCCCTCTTTTTCTGTATGTGACATGTGAAATTCTTTCTTCTACCTCTCTATCTCTCTTCGCCTCTCTCTGCTCAGCCACCGTCGCCGCTTGTGAATCTGAGTCGCCGCCGCCGTTGGCCAGCCCAGATCTCTCTAGATCTTGCCGCCACCGTTGATTCCTTAAGCCCGGAGTATCAGTTCATTAAGCCGTAAAACAACTGTATCCTCATTTCTAATTCCTCAGCCGACCGAGATCTGGCGCAGGTCAACATGACGCAGAAGCTCCACGCCTTCGTCTTGGCGATTGCTGCCTTCGCCGTTCCCTCGCTGGTGCTTGCTCGCGGGCAACTGATTGAGAAAGTCCCGGAGTTGTCCCTGGTTGTCTCTGATGCAGCCGAAGCTGTCGAGCAAATTAGCACTGCGCTCGAAGTTCTGAGGCAGATCGGAGCTCGTCCAGATGCGGAGAAGGCGAAGGATAGCCAAGGAATCCGGGCAGGTAATCGCCAGTGCATTTCTATGAAGAAACAGCTTGTTAAGGCTTTAGGAACATCCTAGAGTTGAGGTTGTGCAGGTTTCTCGCCTTAATCTACTGGTTACTAATCGGCAATATTAGGATTATCTGTTCATGGTAATGCTTCTATTTGGTTTTTTCTGGAAATTGGCATGTGAATTTTTGTCCACTCAGTTGTTTGGATTTAAATTCCACAAGCAGATAATACGTTAGTAATGTTCCGTGTTTGAAGTATGGTTGTTTTTTGTTGGAAACGCGTGCAATATTATATGTGTTGTAATTAATGTGATCATATTTGTTGAGCTTGCTCAATTTGAGAATGATTCACCTTCAGAGGGACATTACAAGTATTATTTTATTTTGGTTGTTTTTCTTTAATTGATCATGATTGTTATGGTTAAGTCATCTAATCAACTATGCCTTAAATCATCACGTGGCATCTGTTTTCACATATTCCTCGTAGTAACTGATTGCAAAGACTCAAGTGAGAATTGAATATCTTCATTTATGATTTCGTATGCACGCTTGTACTACTGTAACATATCATTTAGTAATGGTCAAGTATATGGCACTATGTTGTCCGAGTATTGTCTTGTTCGTGTTTGTGTATCTGTTTCAATTGTAGATGTATCCTAATAAAATGTAGTCAAATTCCTCTATGAATATGCCTATTATCTTATTTTTGTTGCCTACGTTCCTTTGATTATGATTTCCATATTTGGTCTACCTACATGTAATAGGCAAATTATCTTATCAGCCCTACCTAATTGTAGCATGCAATCAATATCTCTGTCACGCATACCTTGTCGTAATTCAAGCACTTGGTGATACTTTGAGTATCTTCGTTTGTGATTGCCTGTTTCCTTTTTGTCCAAGTATTATTAAAAAATTTATATTCCTTTCCCGTGTACTCCGTATATTTTAAATGAGAATTTTCAATGAGTCTGGAAATCTAGTCTACTTATTGATCTTCTCGTTTATGTTAGGTGTCTCCTACAGGAGGAAGCTTCAACGATCAAATCTGCTAGCAAGTCCCAGTACAAATGTGTTCCCATGGGGGTAAGAATTACTGCAATAACTTTCCCAGCTCAAGTTCAGTTTCTTATGCTGCAAACATATCTCGAATTTCTTCTTTAGGGCACGCTAATTATTAGCTTCATAATTTGGTTGATAATGTGATGCTTAATTTCTTCTTTAAGGCACCATGTTCAAAGATTCTTGGACAAGTACAAATCCTTGTTGTAGTGCGTGAAAATTCTGAACGTCCTCCCAAAATTTCAAATTCGAAACTCCGAAAATACATGCAAAATATATATGTTGTTAGATGTTAACCTAGTTTCTTAATTCATTCAAGTTAATGTCCTTGTATTTTGATATCTTCAATTGTTATCTTATGATGAATATAAGTTGAAGATTGCTTCCTTATCCATTTGCTTGAGATCTTATGATTTTATCCTAAGCTGTTATCAATGTTGTAAAGTACTTAAGGCAAGGCGTAAGCCTCAAGGCGTTTTGAGGCGTAAGCCTCAAACTTAAGACAATTTTTTTATTATAAAAAGAACAAATACTTATAATAGAGAAATAACAAACAAAAGATCAAACTTAATAGTCTTAGAAGTCCTTAAAATAACAAATTAAAAGCATTAATGATTAAATAATGTTGGTTTTTTCCTCATCTTCATCTTCATCCTCAATCTCTTCTTCATCAATCAAAGTATAGGCGTTTTTCACTTTGCCTATATATAATGTTGTGTTTGTGCCTGGGTTCTGAGAGAATGAAGGAGAAGGATGCGAGTGTCTGTGTTCTGCGACTTCAATTGTGTTTTTCTATTATTTTTTTAACTTATTATAGTTTGATTTTAGGGTTGATTAGGAATGGACATTTTAGTTTTAAAGGTCAATTAAGCCTAAAAAAAAAAAAACCATTTAACTGAGGCATTTGAGGCGAGGCGTTTTAAGGCGTACGCCTCACCGAGTTGAGGCAATCGCCTCAAACTTGGCATCCGAGGCGTAAGCCTTGAGGCGTTTTTAGGGCTAAGACGCTGAGGCATACGCCTTGAGGCGCGCCTATGTGATGCTTAAATAATTTATATGTGCTTAGGTAGCTTCCTATTTGAGTAGTGTTTTTGTCATTGACCAATAATTATTGTGAGCACTTTCTTAATGTTCTATAAGCAAAAGTTTATCAGTTTCATTAATATTTAGTGCAAGTTGATATTTGGTTTGGAAATTTTCTACAAACCTGGTTTTACACCCTCTACATTTGATGAAGAGAGTCTTCTATCCTCAATATTTATTGTATGATTCCTTTTTTCTAGTGTTGTTAGTTCAAGACTCCTGTTGTGATAGGGTGATCTGGACTAATATCCTACCTTCAATATTGAAGGTGCATCAAAATAGGTTTAAACTTTTGCACTTGACTACTATTTTCTGTTACTTCTTTCACATCTATCGTGCATAATATCATAAAACTCCAAAATGGGAAATTATGTGGTACATAGTGGTCTGACTATTTTAGTAGTGTAGTCTATTCATTAGAGAAAGTGTTTGATACCTTGAAATTCAAAATATATTATCTTAACCCTACACCAATACATCAAGCCTAAATGCAAATGAATGACCCCATGATCAAATTAGAAAATCCCCGGTAAACCTAATACCTCCCATAATCCAAAATTCCAATTCTTCAACTCCAAATCTCATACAAAACTCAACTCACTAAACACTCAAACCCAAATTGTGATACTTCATTACCTCAATCCTAAACTTTGAATTCAGATTTCTAATTTAAAAACATTAACCTTTGACACAGTGGAATGTGGTTTTTAGTGTTGAAATCCCGGGTGGTGTGTATTAGTTGCTATGATTGTTGTGGAGCATTGGAGTTAAGGGTGATTATTTTTTAGAATTTGTTTCATTGAGGTGAATATATTAAACTTCTTAGAATCTTACAGTGTAGATGCTCGTGAAACCTCAGCTCTGACAGGCAAGACAATATTCATACCCTGCATTACTATATGGTATGAGGCCCGAATAATAGTAATAGTAAGTTTTTTCAAATTCCTCCATACACATAGAGATTTACTTGATGCTCACTGATTAGTCTATATCCCGACCTACCTTCAAATGGAAACTCAAAACTGGAATCGATGTAGATATGTATCAATCAAGCTAAAGTAAGCTTGGTATGATTTTTATCTCATTTTAAAAATTAAGATTATCTTGACTAGGCCTAAGATGAAAGCATATGGCACCAACCAAATTTTTCGGGCATTCCAGATTGAACAAACACGGAATCTAAGATTAGCAGGAAATCGAGCTGCGAATGAGAGATTCCTCCATAGAATGTATTTAAATGAGCTAATCGAATTTAATTGAATTCAGATCGGGCACTTAATACAAGTACCGGAGATTAGCTCATTTGAATACTAACTATGGAGGAATCTCTCATTCGCAGCTCGATTTCCTGCTAATCTTAGGTTCCTTGCTTGTTCAATCTGGAATGCTTGGAAAATTTGGTGTCATATGCTTTCATCTTAGGCCTAGTCAAGATAATCTTAGTTTTTAAAATGAGATAAAAATCATATCAAACTTACTTTAGCTTGATTGATACATATCTACATCGATTTCAGTTTCCATTTGAAGGTAAGTCGGGATATAGACTAATCAGCGTTGGGCATCAATAAAATCTCTGTCTTTATGGAAGGGTTTGAAAAAGCTTACTATTATTCGGGCCTCATATCATATAGTAATGCAGGGTATGAATATTGACTTGCATGTCAGAGCTGAGGTTTCACGAGCATCTACATTGTAAGATTATATTCATATCTATGATCACAAGATTCATGACAAAGTTATTGCATCTCATGCTTCTATCGCAAATCCCCTTTTTCAGTCGAAGAGAACGCAAGATATCTGCCCCATTATATAATCCAAACTGTATTGAAAGGAAGGTAATAATTTCATTTCCAGTCCAATGGTTGACATTCCCTTCCTTTTTTGTTCGAGGTGTCCTGATTCTTTTCAAGTAAAAGCTTCTTTTTGAGTAGTTTTTTTGTTAACATTAATTTCATGGTTGTTGCCCATCAAGACTTCAGCTTTGGTCATTTAATGCATCATTGCCTAAGTCTATATGGAGCATAACCAGGAAATTTTTTGTGCCCTTTTGCTTGTTTGTGGATGATAAACTAAGCACATATGTCAAATTGATAGGATGCTCAATTAGTTTCATGCATCAACAAGTTTCTTCAGTCTCTTACACGATCATTATCCTTTTATTTACTGAAAACTGAGAGTTTGATTCTATTGGTTAAAGAATGCAAAAGTTGACGCTTTATTTTGTTGGACCAAACAATGGCTTGGCAGGATCGAGGAAACATTAGCTCTACTGGTCATCCTTGGAAGGTAAGACCTTTTTTTCTTTTCATGTAAGCATTACGAATAGCCGTATGAGTTTGTTTTACCATTTCATGCAGGATTTTGACATAATCGTAACATACAACGACCCTTCTGGTGCTGTTCAAGTTAGGAGTGTCAGATCTAAAGACCTATCTTCTTCATGGGTATGGAGAAACCCTAGAAAGGAGAAACATGACCAAGTAAGAAGTCCGTTGGTGATTTTATATGATTAAATCGTTAATTTCTGTTCTCTTGATCCAGTTCTTTGAAATCCATTTTGGCTCATTCTAGGTTACTTACATCTCCATCATATGTCTTAGATAGTACAGGATCCATTGCAAACTATGCTGAGCTATAGAAACAATGGGGAAAATTGGAGTGACAATCACCAATTTGAAGGTGAAACACCACAACAAGCATATCCGGAGCATCCAGTAAAACTTAAGAGACAGGTCAAATTTGTAATATGCACAGACAGATGATATATTTCTTTGACGGTATGATAAATAACTTCCAGTCCCATTTCAGATGCTACGAAGAGAAAGGAGGGAGAGGAGAACTGCAAACCTGATCAAACAAGACAAAGAGATTGAAAACCAAGTGCAAGAAGCAGCCATTATACGTTCTAGGGAGCTTGACACTAATATCAAGGGAAAATACAGCATATGGAGGAAAGAGTACGAAAATCCCAACTCTGACTCCACAGTAAAACTTATACGAGATCAGATCATAATGGCCAAGACTTATGCAACGATTGCCAAGGCTAAGAATGAGACTGTGCTTTATAATTCTCTGATTAAACAGTCCAGAGAAAGTCAACTTGCCGTAGGTGAAGCAACAAATGATGCTGAACTTCTTCCAAGGTCTGCTACATCTTTGCTAAAATATTTCATATGCTAGCATTAATCTGGTACACAATTTTCTTATTCCTTTTTTCCTTCTTATCAGTGCGCTTGATCAAGCGAAAGCCATGGGTCACATTCTAGCTACAGCAAAAGACCAGTTATATGACTGTGTTCAAATAGCAAGAAAGTTGAGAGTGATGCTTCAATCCAGTGACACTAATGTAAATTCATTCAAGAAGAAGAGCGCATTTCTGATTCAGCTAGCTGCTAAAACTGTTCCCAGACCATTGCATTGCATTCCCTTAGTTCTCACCACAGATTATCACCTAAATAATTATGATGAAAAAGTTTTCCCTAACAAAGAAAAACTTGAAGATCCATCTTTATACCATTATGCCATCTTTTCTGATAATGTACTTGCGACTTCTGTGGTTGTGAACTCAACAGCACTACATGCAAAAGAACCTGAAAAGCACGTGTTCCATATAGTCACAGATAAGCTGAATTTTGCAGCTATGAAAATGTGGTTTCTAGTTAATGCTCCCTCAGGTGCCACAATTGAAGTTAAGAACGTGGATGACTTCACGTGGCTGAATTCTTCCTATTGTCCTGTCCTCCGTCAGCTTGAATCTGCACGGATGATAGAATACTATTTCAAGGCACATCAATCATCATCTCTCACTGCTGGTGCTGACAATCTCAAATACAGGAATCCAAAATACTTGTCAATGCTTAATCATCTTCGATTTTACCTTCCTGAAGTTTACCCAAAGCTGGATAAGATATTGTTCCTAGATGATGACATTGTTGTTCAGAGGGACCTGACACCTTTATGGTCTGTTAATCTACATGGGATGGTGAATGGTGCTGTGGAAACCTGCAAAGAGAGCTTCCATAGGTTTGACAAGTATTTGAACTTTTCAAACCCAAAGATATCTGAGAATTTTGATCCAAATGCTTGTGGCTGGGCATTTGGCATGAATATCTTTGATTTCAGAGAATGGAAGAAACGCAACATTACTGGAATATATCATCATTGGCAAGAAATGGTATGGTTACATCTCACTCAAACCTTTCTCTTTATTTGGTGCTTTTTGAGGAAGAGAAAAACTAAAAAAAAAAAGTTTGTGTTTTATATGTTCATCCTCCTTTGCTAGATTTTTGGATTCTACTTTACTGCCAATTGCTGCTTATATTACATCTAAGCTAGTTGCTACACAGGAGAACATTCAATTTTCTACTGTCCAGCTGCATCAGTACATGTTTTCGTCTTGTTAATTTATAAACCCACAGAATGGACAGATGATTCTTAAGCTTCTGCATGTCAAGGGTAAAAGGGGTTTCCTTCCTTTTAACTAGATTAGTGAATTGGGAAATTTTTAGACTACTTAGACCACGATAGCAATCTAATACAATCCCATAGGTAAGACTTCCCTTCAAAGAGTGACTTGGAGTCGGTGCTAATATACTTTCGGTGCAGTTAGTATAGGTGCTGTTGTGCTTTCTCTCAACACCAATACGTTGTATTATAGTATTTTATAACCTGCCTTGTAATGTCTTCCCCATTCATTGCATGCATTGCACTGACTTGGCCAGAGGTGGTGTTGGGCGTACATCTCGATAAGTGTTATTAAACTGTGAATCTCATTGAGGAGAAAAACTGTTTCAGCGATGTATACATGATTTATGACGTAGATGTATGCATTTGTTGGACCGAAAATGACAAAAACCTAGCATGTGGATCTTGAGTTTATTATATACTCACTGAAATGCTATCTATGTTTGATTACAGAACGAGGACAGGACACTTTGGAAACTTGGCACGCTGCCTCCGGGGTTGATAACTTTCTACAATTTGACCTACCCTCTGGATAGGAGCTGGCATGTGTTGGGATTGGGCTATGATCCTGCTCTCAACCAGACAGAGATAGAGAATGCTGGTGTTGTACATTATAATGGAAACTATAAGCCATGGTTGGATCTTGCTATAGCCAAATACAGATCTTACTGGTCCAAATATGTCATGTATGATAACTTGTATTTACAGGTCTGCAACTTGAATGAGTAATGACTGATGATCTTTTATTAGTATCTTGTTGAATATCACGTGTAAAGTAGTTTCGGTACTGACTCATATTCATATGCGTGTTTAATGTTTCTTTCATCTCTTCTTTTACTTGGATATGTTAGTCCAACACTTGAGGTTAGTAGTATTCACCTCAAGCTTCTTTTATGTATGGCCTTAAAACCTTTGCTTTTAGTGTGCACATGTACGGATTTAGATTTGTTGCAAATTGCGAGTTTGAATTGAGTACCTATCTATATAGAAAATAATAACAGCTCATAAAATACTCTCAGTCCCACCTAAATTGTCCATATTACTTTTGGCACAGAAATCAATGTAAGTTGAGATGATGAATTATAAAATAGTATTAGTTGTGAGATAGGTTTTTACCATTTTAAGAAAGTGGACTATTATATAGAACAAACCAATAAGAAAAGGTGGATTATTTAAATGTACGGAAGAGAATGAATATGAAGCAGATGATGAAGAAAATTAGTAGCCCATAATATGATGTTGATTTCCATAAGCTGTAATTTTCTTTGGTTGGAAGAAAGGGATCTACTTTATTCAAGTCAAAGTGGAGTAGTAAAATATGGAAAAGTCAAAGGCAACGACTGCTATAATATAATAGTTATACTGTATGGAAAAGTCAAAGGCAACTTCCACAAGGCACATATTGCATTGGAGGATATCGTAATAAATAATACTACTGGACTGGTACTAGTAATATGAAAAGAAGAATTATAATATATATAAAGAAAAAAAAAAAAAAAAAAAAAAGGAAGAAGAAGAAGATTATTACTCCTACTGGCTACTAATACTATACTATTGCGGTTGAAATTCCTGAATTTTGATGAGAATCACGTGCAAATGTTGGAATTTTCCCAATAAATGCTCTAAATTAAATTCATAATTAAGTTATGGTAATTATATTAATTAATGGAATTTGATAATGGATTTGAAATCTACATTTTATGTAGATGAATCTAGTGTATTTATTTGTCTAATTCCATAAAGGAATGAATGAGAAATGAATGTACAAAGTAAAGCATTTGAATGTGGGAAATGTGGGGAAGAACATTTGTCCCACATTGAAAAAATAATAAAGAGTAGAGCCATTTATAAGGGATTTTCCAAACTCTAAGGAGCAATCAAGTGTGCTCCTCTATGGTGTGCCTTATGGTGTACTATAGTTGACTTTTTAGTCACCAATGACCGAACTCCTACGAGGAAGCACCATCCGAGCACGTGCACATCGCAATGGGCGCTTTGTCGGCGCACTTTGCACTTTGCACTTCGCACGTGCGCATCGTCGCGAGGAGCCGTATGGGCCTTTGATGTTTTGGACGTCAATGGTTCGGGTGGGTGACGTGGCAGTCGAGGTGGCGGTGACGTGGACAAATGACACGTGTCAAAACCGGTCTAGGCATGCGTGTCTCACTGATGTGGCGGAACGAGGTGATGCCACGTGGCATCACGCGAACCGATGCTCCTCTTGGCCCGCGAACCCATGCACCATTTCGGCCTCCTTCATGGCTGAACCAAGGTGTCTCTTTTGTTCGCACCATTTGGTGCGGTTGCGTCCCTTCGGTCGCACCACTTCAAAACTATAAATAGAGCCCCCTCCATTTGGTTTTAATTCATTCGAATTCATATCGATTATCTCATACATACTAGTATAGTTTTGTATACTCCAGTCCCGAGAATTAAGTAAGTTCGCTGGTATTACGACGTTCTATTACAATAACTCGTAATCGTTATAACTGTTGTATCTTGGAGACAATTGCTATCGAACCCGTGTACTGTGCGGAGCAATTTTGTCTTGCGGAAAGAGAATTAAATTTTCGCCTCGGTTTTTACTAAGTTGTTACTCTGCCGATTCGGATTCTACACACCCGAGATAACAACAAATAAGTGCACGTTACATTTCTATCAACTGCGGCGTTGCTACACCGGCGACTGCGCTCAGCGGCAGACCATGGGGAGGAGACGCTGCACTGAAAGGCTCCTCAACTATCATGGGGCAGCTCACCACAGCTGTCGATCTAGTTCCTTACGGGATTGCACGAATCTCTCGCTTCCAGTTTTCTTACACTTTTCACCTCCCTCCAGGTCAGAAATTCATCTGCCTTCACTTCAATCCCGTCCCCTATTACGGTTTTGAAAGCTTCAGCGATTTCTTCTCCGTCGAAGCCGGTCCTTTCACCCTACTAGCTAATTTCAGTACTTCCATAACTGCTCGTGCTCTCTCTCTCTCGATATTATAGCCAAAGAATTCTGCATAATCAGGGGCGGATCCATAATTTTTTTTCGAGGGAGCTCCACTGTTCTTTAAATTTTTGTGATATCGAGTAGTTGTATTATATAATAATATAAAATATTTAAATATACAATTTATAAATTATACTATATATATTAGTATATAAGTACCGATATACTTTCCTATTTTTATAGATATTCTTCGTCCATCTCATAATCTACTCCCTTCTCTTTCATTTTCAACTTATATATCAAGTTTCCGATATATTTCTATTCCATTTTATCACTTCTTATCTTCAAACCACTACGTTACGAGGGAGTTGACACATAATTTTTCGATAAACTACAAAAATTTCAAATAACAAATAATAAAAATAAAAAAGTTGGGGGGAGCCAATGCCCCCCTTGGCCCAAGGGTACATCCGCCCCAGTGCATAATCATACATGAAAATCAACCCCTCCACATAACATTCTCCCCAGAAACTGGCCCTACTCATGCTTATGCTTTCATTAACGGGATTGAGATTATATCACTACCTTCCACCATCTCTTACTGCCATGGTGGAGATAGTGGAGTTTCCGTGCTTGGGTAGAAGTCTGTGACCTGTATCGACAATAGTAGTGCACTTGACCGATTGCTTTCCGTCGATTTTTTTGCGGTTTGCCCCTAGGCTGTTTAGGAACTTTTGGCCGATTTTGTTTTGCCCATATATCATTCGTTGCTCATCCCTTTGGAATGATTTTTGTTGCATTGAAACCCTTATACAATGGGTAACAATAGGGCACAGTCGAAATCGCAATTGCTTTCCATCAATTTTTTGCGGTTTTGCCCCTAGGCAGATGGACTTTTAGCCGATTTTATTTTCCACATATCTTATTCGTTGATCATCTGATCCCTTTCGAACGATTCTCGGTTCTTTGGAACCCTTATACAATGGGTAACAATAGGGCCCGGTTGAAATCGCAATTGATTTCTGTCAATTTTTTGCGGTTTTGCTCTAGGCAAACTGCCTAGAGACTTTTGGCCGATTTTATTTTGCCTATATCTCATTCGTTGCTCATCCCTTGGCAGCTGCCCCAGGACTTTTCTGCGATTTTGTTTTACCCATATCTTATTCGTTACTCAACCTTCTGGATCGATTCTTGTTGCATTGGAACTCTTATATAATGGGAACAATATGGGACAGTCAAAATCGGAATCTTCTTTCTGTCAATTTTTTGCTTTTTCACCCTAAAAAACTTTAATTATATTTAATAAAAAAGAAAAAAAAAATGCTATTGATTCCTTGATTTAAGGGTGAGTGAAACCGTCACTCCTTTAAAGTAAAATATACGTATAGCCTTCAATCAATTATGTAACGTACTTCCTCCGTTTTATTCGTCTTGTCTTGTTTCTTTTAGGCACAATATTAAAAAAAAATGATGGATTATGGGGTTAAAGTGGTGCTTAGTTGAGTTGTAGGGATAAAATGTGGGCTCAATTAGGTTGTTGGGCTAAATTAGTAAATGGTACAAATAAAAAAAAAACTCATATTGAAAATGAAGCCAAGTCAAATAAAACATACGTATTATTTTGATAAAAAAAAAGGTTAGAACTATCATTGGCAACAAAAAAATGGTGACTATATTTTGACAAAAACTTGTGTCAGCCGGAGGCACCGTGCGGCCGGGCCCAAAGTATCAATCTTTATACAGAAAAGTGCCAATTTATATGAATAAAAGTGCCAATCTTTAACATAATTATTTTACGAATAAAATGACAATTTTTAAGAGTGCCAATCTTTATACAGAAAAGTGTCAATCTATATGAATAAAAGTGTCATTATTTTAGCCCGGCCGCACGGTGCCTCCGGCTGACCCAAGTGTGTCCCCTATATTTTAACAAAACAAAAAAAAAATAATAAAGAAAAGAAAATATTGCTACTGATTCCTTGATTTAAGGGTGGAACTGTCACTTCTCTAAAGTAAAATACTAGTATAGCCTTCTATCAATTATATAACATATTATTTTGATAAAAAAAAAGTTAGAACTAACATTGACCATAAAAACGGTAATCTCATGTTTATTTCCTCAACAAATAATCTCATATTCAACTGATCGATCTTATTTTCGTAATGCACGTAGACAAGGAATTAATGAACACGAAAGCAAACGGAACACAAAGGGATTTACGTGGTTCGATCTATTGGAATAGATCTACGTCCACGGGCGGAAAGAGTATGGATCTTTATTGCTAGTATCAGTAGTGATTACAAGATTGTTCTCCCCCCTCATTCTATTCTAAACCCCTATTTATAGGTAATTACATGGAATTCGACCTTAATACAAAGTCTATTCCTATTTGGACTCTTTGGCTTGATCTCCTCTTTTATGGATAAACACTGATCTTCTATATCTCTCTTAGAGCTTGAGTTGTAGTCGGTGTAGGAGTCTTGATTGCCTTGGTGATAAAGTCTCGTCTTCAACTGGCCGAGCTACCTGGGCCGAGCTTAATTGTCGGGACCTAATTATGTTGGGCTTGATGCTTTGGGCCTAGGTGCTGGGCCATATCCTATCACAACCCCCCCAAAACGATGTAGAAGCGAGGGTGTGATTTAGGGGAAATAGCTGAGGTAGAAGTGGTGCAAGTTGCGTTGCCCCGTCAAAAATAGGATTGACGAAGTCAATCACGTACCGCCTCGTTAAGATGAGGTCAGTTTGAAGTGCGTTGCCCCGTCAAAAGTATAATTGACGAAGTCAATCGCGTACCGCCTCGTTAAGATGAGGTCGGCGTAAAAGTGCGTGGCCCCGTCAAAAAATAAATCTGACGAAGTCACTCGCTTACTACCTCGTTAAGACGAGGTCGGTTAAAAGTAACTTGCCCCGTCGAAAAATAAATTCGACGAAGTCGAGTTTGGGTCGTCCGTCCAGGGTGAGAGCATTGACGAGGTGTCATGCGCACCGTCACACCGAGGCTAAGCGCAGGATGTGCCAGTTACTTTTAATTAATGCACTAGTTGGATTCCCGATAAAGTTGGGGTTGATTGGACGTGGGAGAAAAGTGGATAGGC
This sequence comes from Mentha longifolia, assembly GCA_001642375.2. Classification (NCBI taxonomy): domain Eukaryota; kingdom Viridiplantae; phylum Streptophyta; class Magnoliopsida; order Lamiales; family Lamiaceae; genus Mentha; species Mentha longifolia. The sequence continues at coordinate 245,535 of CM038116.1, forward strand.
GGAAGTTACATAAAACTTCTTTGAGACGATATCTCTCCCCACTTAGCAAAAATTTTTAAAAACATTTTCAACTTTCTGCCTTCTTTCTCTCTCTTCGCCTTTCGCGATTTGCAGCGCCGCCGCTTATTCTTCATCGGAATCTTACACCGTGTTTAGCAAGTAAGTTATTTCTTTCCATGGCATCTTCATCCCGAGTCGGTAGTGGTCATAGCGATAGGGACCGGGATGAGTCCGTTTCTCCATCGTTGTCTCTGTCAGCGACATTCAATCCGTCGCCATTTGTAGATATTAATGTTTATACTGTAGATTCAGTCGTCCCTTTTGTCCGTAGGCTCCAATACCCTTCCCTAGATCCAGATTCCGGCGATGTTCTTAAACATGCGTCAATTTTGAACGCATCTAGGGTTCGGGATCTTGCCCAAACATTTTTATTTCCTGCTTCCGTTTGGCTTGTAGTTCCCCGTCCGGAGGACAGGGCTTGTTCGCCTCCGGTCGGTTTTTTCACCGTGTACGAAGACTGCTTGGGTTGCGGTCTCCGTTTTCCCCTTTTCCCTGTTTTTGATGATTTATTACGAAAGTTTGGCATAACCTTAGGGCAAATTATGCCAAACTCATTCAAACAACTCGTCGATCTCGTTGTTGAGGCCGGCCGCCGCGACGTCCCTTTAACCCTAGGATTGATGCTTAGGTTTTTCAGCTTTAAACCGAGTACGGGCTGGTTTTACCTCTCCCCTAACCTCAGATTTAGGGTTAGGATGAAGTCGAAGCACGCGCACTGGCAGAAGAAGTATTTCTTTTACCGGTATGACGAAGTGTCTAAGTTCGTTTGGAAAACGGATAAATTAGGATGATAGAACACCGAAGAGAGGTTTGGTGACCTCGAGAGAATTTTGGGGGAGCTCGGCATCATTTCTGGAGAGTACGACGAGGCCGAGCTCGCTCGCCTAGGGTTGAGCCCTTTCGACCCTGAGTCCATGGTGGATCTGGCGAAGGGTGAGGCCCCACCTCGACATTCTTTTTTTTTTTTTTTTTTTTCCTGCCCCTTCTTGTTGCTTCTTTTCTTTATTTTTACTGAATATATTTGCGTTTTGAACTGCAGTGAAGCTGTTGAATAACTTGAAGAGGTCGAGGTCTGCCATCGAGAAGGCGCCTACCGAGGTGTCTTCGGAGCGGACTGAGAGTGCGCCAGCTCACCACCGGTAGGGTCATCTTCCAGCCAACCCTTGGTGCATTGCAAGAAGGCGCTGAAGGTGGCTACGGCTGTATCGGCTGAGGGTAGTAGCGCCCTAGTTACTGGCCGATCTACTGCTGGGCTATTGGACCAGCCAGTTGGAGAACTGATGAATCGGCATCGACCGTTTCCCGAGGTAAGACAACTAGCTGGGAATTTTAATGTATACTTGCCTTCAGTATAATAATACTTTCCATGGTTGTTGCAGGGTGCTGAGGCCATGGCTTCGAGATTCACCGCTTTGGTGGCTGAGCTGTCGAGCTCGGCTTCAGATTTGACCAACTACCTCAACGAAGGGGTCGGTCGATTCGTCGAAGCATCCCAGGTCCAACAGGAGTTGGAGAACGAGAAGGTCGGTCTCGCCAACCGACTGGCTGCTGCTGTGACCGAGGCGAAGGTTACCTCGGTAAAGGAGGCTGAGGCCCAAGCTGCAGCTAAAGCAGTGAATTTGGAGGCAGCGGCGTTGAAGGCCGAGCTGGAGGCGGCTAAGCTTCGGGAGGCCGAAGTGGTGGCTAGGCAAGGGCCACTGCTTCGGGCATACACGGAAAGGTTGTTTCGGTCGGAGAAATTCTCGGAGCTGGCCGGCTAGTTAGCTCTGGTGTTAAACACGCGCATCGCTGCCGACACCATCGATGACATTGCCGCCGACTTCCCTGATTTGGATAAGTCCAAATACGGGTATGTGGCGGTGTCAGATGAGGCCTTGAACCGTGCTTACGCCGAGGCTCTGGTAGAAGGTATGAAGGTCGTCCCTCTTCTGGAGAGCCTAGCCTCGTCTTCTGAGGTCTTGACGGCCGAAGCTGTTCGTGACTGCTCGGTCGACAGGGATGCTGACTTGGAGGAATTAATCGCCGGCCTCGACAATTTTGCAGAGCTCGAGGCTGAAGATGCCGAGAAGCGATGAGGGGAAGTCGAGGCTGAGATCGACGCGAGGGTTGCCACTAAAGCTACTCCGGCGAATATTGAGACGCCTCTTCAAGAGGAGGAGAACGCTGGAGTGGTCAGTTGATCACCTCCCTTTATTTATTATTTTTTTTTTTATAGATCCATGTATAACGTCGTCACTAGGACAGCGCTTTTCCTTTAGCCGAAATGGCTTTAATGAAATTCCAATTTAATTGAAATATCTTTCATTTGTCTTGTAGTCTTCTTCTCCTCAACTTTTTGATGCATCTCCATTGGTTGCTAAAATATCCCAACTGACTCGGGCTCTTGAGGTGAAAGAGGCCGAAGTTTTACATTGGAAAAGCCGGGCTGGACATATTCAAAATGAGGCCGATGTCAAGCTTAATGTTGCTCAGCTCAAATATGACGAGCTACAGGCTCAGTTTTTAGAGCTCGAAGAGAAGTTAGAGATCGCTGAGGACGAAGCCAAGGTGATCTCTCTAGAGCATGCCGAGTACGAAGCTATCATCCACCGAGCTGGTGGATTTACCATATCCGAGACCTACGACAAGGTCAAAGAACTCAAGGCTCGGTGTCGAAGTTACAAAGAACGATACGGATATGACTCATGGGAGCTTCAGAATCAGGTAGATGAACTTGTACGAGTGGCGAGCACTTATAAGATAGTCCTGGATCGCTGCCCGAAGCTGAAGCGACGTATTTTGTCAGAGGCCAGGTTTTCAACTTCGGCTACCCATGGTTCTAACTTGAGGCTTCTTGACTGCACTTCTAGGGAATTCTTGAAAGGTGAATCTTCAAGTTCGGCTAACCCTGATCCTAGGATTGTCGCACACCACTCTCCAGAATTCTATGGTCAAGAGCAGCGGTTGGTGCCTGGACGAGGTCGAGGTCGAGCGAGCTAAAGTATCTGAGGTCGGGGAACTCAGGGTGGCCGAGGTAGAGGTCGAAGTCCAGCTCCCGGACGAGGTAGAGGCAGGCTTAGTGTAGACGATATTTTGAACTTTAACTCTGGTAGGGATTTTGCCAGAGATTGGCTTAGCTTTAGTTAGCCTAAGCCTCCAGGCTCTTCGTCTTCTTAATGCGATTGTACTTTTTCCTTTTTATATGAAATAAAATAGAATTTTATGTACTTATGTTTAAGCTTTCATTCCCATTTTTAACTAAGGTAATTTCCCTTGTTTTAAATGAAGGTAAACTTTAGATAGTTTGTCCTCGTCATAAGATGAGGATGGCGTTAAATAGCTCGACCTCGTCTTAAGACGAGGCTTGGGCTCTAGATAGCTCACTTCGTCATAAAACGAAGTTGGGCTTTTAGATAGCACTACCTCGTCATAAGACGAGGTTTAGGCTTTAGATAGCACTACCTCGTCATAAGATAAGGTTTAGGCTTTAGATAGCACGACCTCGTCATAAGACAAAATTTGGCTTTAGATAGCACGACCTCGTCATAAGATGAGGTTTAGGCTCGTCTTCATTTCAAACAAAGGTAATTCATCCTTGCTTTTAACGAAGGTAGTGCCTCCTCGTTTTAAACAAAAATAGTTCGTCCTTGTTTTTAACTAAGGTAGGCTCAAGTTCCTTATTTGTCGAATTTATCGATAGGGGTGGTCCCCTTACACGCGTTTAGGTATTACTCCATAATTGGAGCTTATTTTTATCCTTGAAAGGATATTAACTTACCCTCGTCAGGGTTTTAAGAATAAAGAAGCGAGATAATTTGCATGAGTGGAAATAAGATGTGCAAGATGAAATATGCAAGACCAATAACACCTCTTAAAAAAAAGAACTTTATTGACATAAAAACCGAATTTGAAATAAAATGACAGGACGACCTGACTCATGACCTACATGAACTAAATGACTAACCTTACTCCTATCCACCTATGCAAAGTATCTCTTTAAATGAGAAATATGCCAAGTTCGGGGTATTGGTTCACCAGATAAATGGGCGAGCTGGTATGATCCTTTGCCGAGGACTTCTTCAACTCGGTAAGGTCCTTCCTATGTGACTTCGAGCTTGCCGAGCCTTTCAGTTTTACTGACCTCATTATTTCGAAGTACGAGGTCACCTACTTGGAATTGCTGATACTTCACTCTTTGGTTGTAATACCAAGCTACTTGCTGCTTGTACTTAGCTTCCCTTATGTAGGCTAGCTCTCATTTTTCTTCCAGCAGATCCAGATTGGTTCGAAGTCCTTCCTCATTGGCTTCGGCTGAGAAGTTAAGTGTGCGATGGCTCGGCAGGCCGATCTCTACCGGGATCACTGCTTCGGTTCCATACACCAAACTGTAAGGTGTTTCACCGTTTGAGGTCCTGGGAGTTGTTCGATACGACCATAAGACTTGGGGTAAATTTGCTGTCCAATCTCCTTTGGCTTTGTCGAGGCGAGTTTTAAGTCCCTTGACGATTGTTCAGTTCGTAACTTCGGTTTAGCCATTCGCTTGAGGATGAGCTACCGAAGTGAACTTTTGCTGAATATGAAGCACTTTACACCATTCTCTGAATGTTCTGTCTGTGAACTGTGTTCCGTTATCCGAGACAAGGATGTGAGGTACACCGAAGCGGGAAACTACGTTCTTCCAGACAAAGTTTAGGGCGTTCTTGCTCGTGATCTTTGCCAAGGGTTCAGCCTCGACCAATTTAGTGAAATAGTCGATGGCTACAATGAGGAACTAGAGTTGTCCAGGAGCTTTGTCGAATGGTCCGACAATGTCTATCCCCCATTGCACGAACGGCCAAGGGCTCTGCATGCTTACGAGGTCAGTCTGAGGTAACCTCGGCATCGTCGCATAGATTTAGCACTTCGGGCACTTCTTGACGAGGTCGATTGCATCTTGGAACATTATGGGCCAATAGTATCCCCATCTCATCACTGTCTTTGACAATGCTCGAGCTCCGATGTGACTTCCGCACGATCCTTCATGCACTTCTCGTAGTGCGTAGTCCGCTTGGTTTGGTCCCACACATCTTAGGAGAGGCTGAAGATACAATTTTCTGTACAGCACTCCTTGCTCTAGAGTGTACTTCGGAGACTTACTTAGGATCTTTCTAGCTTTGAGCTTATCACCGGGTAGTTCGCCCTTCTCTAAATAAGCTCGAAAGGGAGTCATCCAGTTCGGCTCGTCCTCAGCTACTTGGTAGATCTCGGCTTCATCTATACTTCCGCACTTGACTTCTTCCACGGGTGAGCTTGTAGATGATGACGCTAATTTGCTTAAGGCGTCAGCTCGATTATTTTCTCCCCTCGGAATTCGCACTAATTCGAAGTAGGTGAAACCTTCTTGCAAGCTCTTAGCCTTGTGGAGATACTTCTTCATCTTGTCACCTTTAGCTTCATATCTGCCGAGCATGTGGCTCACTATGACTTGGGAGTCACTGTGAACTTGTACAGCTCGTACTTGGAGAGCCTGAGCTAGACGAAGTCCGGCGATCAATGCTTCGTACTCCACTTCATTATTTGTCATTGGGAAGGTAAACCGAAGTGCGTATGTTGTCTCTATCCCGTCTGGGCTGAGCAATATGACACTGGCACCACTTCCCGCGTGTCCCGAAGCTCCATCCACATAGACTTCCAGCAATCTTTGGGTGGTTCTTTTGGTGCTTCGGCCTCGGCTTTGGCTGGAGGGGGTTCAAGCGGCCTTGGCACTTCTGTGAACTCGGCTTCTACTAGGAAATTTGCTAGGGCTTGACCCTTAATAGCCTGGCAAGGACAAAAGTTGATTGTGTGCTCACCGAGCTCAACTGCCCACTTAGCAATTCTCCCCGACGATTCAGGTTTCGTCAGCACTTGGCGAAGTGGAAGATCGGTCAGGACTTGTATGGTATGTGCGTGAAAATAGGGTCGCAACCTCCTTGCGGCATTTACTAGCACCAGTGCGACCTTCTCCAGTGGTTGATACCTCGTCTCCGGCCCATTGAGTGCTCGGCTGATGAAATAGACAGGCAACTGACGACGTCCTTCCTCCCGAACTAGTATCGCACTTATGGCCTCGTCCGAAGCCGCAAGATATAGGGAAAAGATTTCCCCTTCCTTTGGAATGGATAGGGTCGGAAGCTTGGCTAGGTACTTCTTGAGCTCCTCGAATGCCGACCTGTGCTCTTCTTTCCATTCGAAGTCCGGCGCCTTTTTCAAAATTTTAAAGAAAGGGAGCTATTTTTCGGCGGCTTTAGACAAGAAATGACTTAGCGCGGCCAAACAACCTGTTAATTTGTGCACATCATGAATGGTTTTTGGCACCTTCATCTCTTGGATGGCTCGGACTTTGGATAGATTGGCTTTCAACCCTTCTTGAGAAACCCAGCACCCCAGAAATTTTCCTGATCGGACCATGAAGGTATATCGGACCATGAAGGTATACTTCTCGGGGTTTAGCTTTAGGTTCACCTTGCGAAGGAGGTCAAAGACTACCTTGAGATCATCAGCACAAGTAGTCGGCTTTTTACTTTTGATGACGATGTCGTCCACATACACCTCTACGATCTTGCCGATGTGAGGTTTGAATATTTTGTCGACCATCCTTTGATAGGTTGCTCCTATATTCTTGAGTCCAAAGGGCATCTTCTTGTACGCATAAACACTGAAGTCGGTAATGAAAGCCATTTTCGGCGCATGCTCGTCACTCATTAAGACTTGATGGTACCCTTTGTATAGATCCAAGAAGTTGAAGACTTTATGGTCGACGAGAGCTTCGACCTTCTTGTCGATGTTGGGGAGGGGGTAGCAATCTTTAGGGCAGTGCTTGTTGAGATTAGTGTAGTCAATGCACATCTGCCACCCTCCTCCTTGCTTTTTCACCATGACCGGGTTTGCGATCCATGTTGGGTATTTGACTTCAAAAAGTATTTGCGCTTTCAAGAGTTAATGCACTTCGTCATAGATAACTTGGTTTCGCTCTGCTGCGAACGCTCGCTGTTTTTGCCGAACTGGTTTTACCCCTGGATCGATATTCAGCCGATGTGTGATGATGCTTGGTGCCACCCCGGTCATGTCAAGGGGTGACCAAGCGAAGACATCTCTGTATTCCCGAAGAAGTCGGACTATCTGCTTTCGGAGTTCGGCCCCACCAGCGAAGCCTACTTTGACGACCTTAGACAGGTCATTTTCATATAATGCGATGTCTTCTACTGGCTCGTTGAATGCGCTTTCCAACTCCTCGGGTTTCTATGATTGCTATGCTTGCGGATGTTGAGGTGTTCCAACACCTCGCAGGGCGATCTGCATGCACTCTTTAGCTCGTTTCTGATCACCTCGAATTATGATCACCCCGTGCCTCGACGGGATTTTGATCATCAAGTGGTATGCCGAGCAGATTGCTTTCACCGCCACCAACCAATCTCTTCCTAGAATGATGTTGTAGGGAGAGCTGGCCTTCACGACGAAGAAGTTGATCACTTTGGTGGACGACAATAGATGTTTTCCCACGGTAACAGGGAGTTGAATGATTCCCTCTGTTTGCGTCTCTTGCTGGACGAAGCTTTTTAGGGGGATCGGCGCCGGCGTGAGACGTGCCTCTTCGATCCCTAGCTTCTCGAAGCAATCCTTGAAGAGTACGCTCACCGAGGCTCCACTGTCGATGAACACTCATTGAATGAGCTTATTGGCCACCCCGGTCTCGATCACAATGGCGCCTTGGTGAGGCATGGTTGACGGCACAGGATCTTTCTCAGAAAATGTAATGGCCCCGTCCTTTTTGAACCTCTTTTGTGAAGGTTCGTCAGTCTGGGGACTTCGGGCCTCGGCCTTAAGTGATGACTTCGTGGCTCCTTGAGGAAGCCCGGTGATGGCTGTGACGATTCCGTCAAACTGAGGTTGGTCCTCATCTTCGTCTTCATCCTCACGCTTCGGCTTCTTATCCACATGGGGGCCACAGTTATTCCCCCCTCTGTTCTTGCGCTTTCCCTTGCCCTGAGGTCGGGCTTCGTATTGGCCGCGACTTTGGTACTTTTTAAGGGTACCGTCACGCACCAAGTGCTCGATATCTTCAGCTAGGTTCCTGCAATCCTCCGTGTTATGGCCGTAATCCTCATGAAATCAGCAATATTTATCCTTGGATCGGCGTTTTGACCCTCTTCGCAACATGGGATGAGGCTTCTCGAACATGTTAGTGTGGAGCTCATAGATTTCTATCCTCGGCTTTGTCAGTGGGGTGAACTGGCTCTTTTCCTGGCTCTGCCGAGGTCCAAGCCTGGATTCGATCGGTCCCCGCTGGAGACTGTCGAGAGCGCTTCGCCGACCTTGGCCTCGGTCACTACGATCTTCTTTCCCGATCTAACGGCTCGGCCCTGTCAGTTTCGCGCTTGCGCCTGTCAGCCTCGTCGGCTCTGGCGAACTGATCGGCTACGCTCCATAATTGCCTCGCAGTGTGGGGCTCGCTCCTTACGAGCTCCTTGTATAGGGCGCCCGATTGGATAGTGTTTTGGAAAGCCGAGATAAGTACCTCATCAGTTAGGCGATCTACTTTCAGACTTTCTTCATTAAACCTTGTCATAAAGTCACTGATGGACTCGCCTCGCCTCTACCTTATAGTGAGTAGATGCGCCGCAGTGGTTTAGCCTCAGCTTTTTGGAAAAACCTCCGCTTGAAGGCATCCATTAGCTCGTCATACAACCTAATACTGTGAGATGGCAGGCTATCGAACCACATGCGGGCATTATCAACCAGCAGCTCCGGGAACACCTTGCACATGTAGATATCATCGCTGAGTCCCTGGTTGACCATGTTATACTGGTACTGTGAAAGAAAATTCTGCGGGTCACACGATCCGTTGTATGGCTTTACTGGTGGAACTTTATACGAAGACGGGAGAGGCGTGTAGAGGATTCGGTTGGTGAAAGGTGTAGAGATTTTCCCATATATGCCGAACCTTCCTCCTCGGTAGTTATCCTCATCTCGCCGAGGTGAATCAGCGTAATGACGAGGTGAATCAGCGTAGCGACGAGGTGAGATGGCGTCGCGCCGAGGTGAGGCGCGATTAGGATTTCCCTGGCGGACATCAGCAAATCACCTAGGATGAATCCTGGCGTCCCGTGCGCCTAGGATCCTGACGCTTGGGGACTTTTTCCGGTGTTTTGATCCGGATGTGGCGTCATGCTCTCGATCATCACCGTGCGAAGGTTGGCCGCCTTCACAATTGCGATCTCTTTACTGTTTAGCGAACTCTAGGAAATCTTGCCGATTTTTCGCTAGATATGCTTTTACAGCTGTTTCACCCAAAATAGTGCTAGCAATAGGACTAGGTCTATCGTAATACTAGTAAGATGAACCCTAAGTCGAATCTCAAGGAAAACTTAACAGGAAAATCAATTATGTGATTATCTACACTAAGAAAGCAAGTAAAAATTGGGGGTTTTGAGTTTTGATTAAGTCCTAGGCTTTAAAATAAATAAAGCAAATAAATTAAACTAGACTTGAAAGTTGAAAGCAAATAAAAATAAGTAGAAAGCACTCCCGTCTGTCACCCGGGATAATAAATAAACTAGAATAAAGCAGTAAATCTACCTAGGCATGAATTGAAAAAAAAGCAATTAAATCTAAACTAGAGCAAATAAATCTTAACATGGATCTAATATAAATTAAAGCAAATAAATTTAAACTAAATAAAGCGATTAGAGAAAGCAAGTAAAATTAATCTAAGAGCACAAACTAAACTTACGAATCAAAGATGGAAGAAAGAACAAAAAACTTGAATTAAATCTTGAATCCAAAGCTATAATCTTCAAAGCAATAACTAAACACTAATATAAACTAATCTAGAGTTTTAAGGGCTAAAAACTAGGAAGAAAGATGTCTCTCACGTTCAAAATAGTTTTCATATATATAGATCTCAAAAACCTACTCAAATAAGGAAAATAACATAACAAGTCGGCCCGGCCCAGCGGCCCGCTAGGGTTCAGCGGCCCGCTGAGTATCCCTCTCGCGTTTTTCTTGAAACTGACGGGCCCAGCGGCCCGCTGAGTGCTATACTCGGCCCGCTGCGCGCAACTTTTTTGTTTCGGCCATATCTCCTTCATCCGAACTCGAAATTGACCGCCGTTTTTTCCTATGCGCTCCTATCAAACTCCTCTTCGATATTATGCTTTTAGTTCATCCCAAATTGATCTTCACTCTTTGCTCATTTCTTCGTTCTTGTGCTCCTTTTCTCTCTTCTCTTCCAAAACTCCTTACAAACCCAACTTTAGCTAAAACACACGAAATGAACACATAAAAACGAACAAAACATACGAAAACAAACTCACACCAAACTATAAAAATCACACAAAAATACACTAAACAAATCCCCCACACTTAATCATTTGTTTGTCCTCATGCAAACTATACTCAAGATATGATATCAAGTGATGAATTACGAAGTGACAATGCATTAGGCTTCAATATTTCCTACAAAGCATACAAGTGAAACATGCAACTTCCCAACAAACTTTTCATAGCAAACTTCAACATTTAGCCTCTTTGAACAAGAATCCTCACAACATGGAAATTATATGAGTGAACCCTCATCTCTCAAGTGTATAGGTAGGAAAAACAAATCACTCAATTCAAAACAAACACAATGTCTACCATAAGCTTGCAAATCGTCTCACCTCTCCATTGCTTAAGTGTGTACTCAAAACAAAGATCAAAAAGGACTTATTATTGGTTGTAATGTAGGCTCTTTGGTAGGTGAGGAATTTTTGGCTAAAGTGAGTTAATCCCAAAGGTTTCAATTCACTCAACTTTCTTTCTTTTCAACAACTCTTGATCCCCCTACACTACTTCAAACCATGGCAAAAACTTCAAATTCATCACCAAACTTCTTTCAAAAACTCTATGTTACTTCCTACTCATTTATGCTCTTATTCATTCATTTGTTATTTATTTTTTAATTCTCTCTTTTTTTTTTCTTTTTTTTTTTACATATATATAGAGCTTATATGAGTAGGAGGTTCTAACTTCTCAATCCAATTTCCTAATTCGTTTCTTCTCTTTTTCAAAAGATTTTTCCAACAACACACTCCCAATCCAAACCAAAACTCAATCGCAACGTTAATTCCTTACCCAAGGCTTTCCAAAGAAATTAGATCTAAATAATAGATCTCCAAGGCTCAAAGGGGCTAACTAAGATTTTAGTGTTTCAAATTTGGACAAGGTAAAAGGGAAAGAAAAGGCTATGAAAGATGGCCTAGAATCATTTCTTCATTTTTAAGCACACGATGCAATCTCGAGGGAGAAACCAAGGCAAGTTCTAGAGACAATTATGCATGTTTGAACATTCACACACAAGAAATGAATTTGACAATCATCATGCATTTAGTCAAGGCTCAAAATCTCACAACATAGGGTAAAGAGGTGATTCATGTTCGTAGAGGCTAAAGTCTATATTTACCAATCAAATCTATCAAGTCTTAGCATGCTCACAAGTAAGTTTTTAATCAAAACAAGCAATCATCATCACAACAAAACTCATGCTTGACCAATCCACATAGATGTTGAAAGACTCACAAAAGGATTAAGCAAACAAATCACTAATAAATCAAAAATAAATCCTATCACAAAATTTCTACACCCCCCCCCCCCACACTTAAAAACATGCAATGTCTCCATTGCAATAAAAGAAAGAGAAAGGGATGAGAAAACTTCACTAATGACGACACAATTCGGCAATCAAACTTCAAATCCTCAAAGGACCCCATAAGCAAGTTACCTACACAAACAAAAACAAAGAAAACCAAGCATAATACCTACTAAAGAGAATAAAATAAAGTAAAAACCACAATAAATAAATAAATAAAAAGAAAAATAAAAACTAACAACTAACAACTAACAACTTACCGAATTTACCAAAATTACAAAGGTGGGTCGGAGGAATCGGATTTGAAGGAGAGAATCGACAGATGGAGTTGTGAGTGGAAGCGCCGATTCTGAATTTAAAACCATGCACGTTTCTAATTTTGACCGGGTCCAGCGGCCCGCTCGAGTCCAGCGTCCCGCTGGACCTTCTTCTCGCAATTTTTCGCCGCATCATCCCAGTGGTCCGCTCGGGCCCAGCGACCGCTGGCCCGAGCTCTCGACTTTTCTTCATTTTTTTTAAATCCTGCAAAATAAAAAGAAAAATTAGAAAATTGAAATGAAAATTAATTAAAAGAAAACGAGAATTCACAAAACCGTGGGTTGCCTCCCACGAAGCGCTTGTTTAACGTCGGTAGCTCGACGAATGTGAAATTCTCAACCAATTCCCGTCGCAGTTAGCGACGTGTCTCTATTAACAGCAACAACTCCGAAGAATCCATCAACCAATCTCGATCTAACTTTTGGCTTTTCCTCCGCCTTGGCTTGAAAATCGAGAATCGACTCATTGTCAGCACTCATCTCCCCCACACTTATTTTGGACTCCGCATCAGATATCTCATGATCTAGCTCTTCAAGCAATGGATCTTCTTCTATACGAATGTCAGTCGTTTTGAGATTCTTTGAACTCATCTTTTCAAAATTAGAATGGGGCCTCAAGTTCACCACTGCTCCTAAATCCATCAATCCCGAAACTTTTTCTCCACTATCCAAAGCCACCTCCAATTCAAAACTTCCAGGATCACTTTGTTTGAGTTTGGACTGAATATGACCAACCAATTTGTGAACTTGTGTCTCCTTCTTCAATCTACCCAGAAAGCGAATAGGTGGAACATAAGGTTTCGAAGCTTTGTGGAGTTGAGGCCCGGCTTCATCCTTGGCAGCTTGCTTTTCCTCGGAGACAGTCAGAGGTGTTGATTGCAACCCCTCTTGTGATTGCATGGATGGTCCGGCAGTCAAGCCTTGCGATTGCAAGCTCTCTTGCGGTCGCAAGGTCTGTGTTTCGGTCGGGTGAGAAAATTGAGGCGTGTTAAGAACCGTCACCGAATGAGTTGGATGTGGCTGAAGTCCTTGAGCCGGAATTTTACCCGTTTGAGCACTTTGTTGCATTTGATTTACTGTGTCCAACATATGCTCTACCTGTGTCTCTAGACGCTTAAGGATTACGTCTTGAGCTTCCAGATCCAACTTGTACTCTTGCATGAAAGCTGAAAGGCCATCCACCATTGGTGGAGGAACTTGTGGATGATACAGTTGGTCAGGAGGTGGATAATATGGTTGATTAGATGGTGGGTAGTATGGTGATGGAGGGTCATAAGGTGATGGTTGAGGTGAGAAATATGGTGATGGTGGAGGGTAGTAAGGTTGATGTGGTGGTGGTTGAGATGGTGGTGCATATGGTTGGTTTTGAGGAGGATAGTAGAGTGATTGTGGTGGATAGTATGGTTGATATGGTGGGTATTGAGGAAGGAATTGAGGTTCCGGTGGATAATATACCGGCGGCGGCGGCGGCGGTGAGTAGTAGGTGGGTGTGGTGAATGTGGGATAGCCAAAATCGTCCATAATCATTGCCATGACCTCTGACTCTTCAATTAACAAGACTAAACCATAGTCATGAAACTCGATCTCTTCTTCCCTTTTCACTGTAAGCACTCAACAAACGGATTAAACGCACCAATGGGAGAGAAGAATATTCGAGAAGAGAACATATGTTTTTTTTTTTTTTTTAATAAACAAGAAGTAAACACAGAAAATAAAATCACACAATTAATCGCCTAAAGCTTTCCCCGGCAACGGCGCCAAAATTTGTTTCACCCAAAATAGTGCTAGCAATAGGAATAGGTCTATCGTAGTACTAGTAAGATGAACCCTAAGTCGAATCTCAAGGAAAGCTTAACAGGGAAATCAATTATGTGATTATCTACACTAAGAAAGCAAGTAAAAATTGGGGGTTTTGAGTTTCGATTAAGTCCTAGGCTTTAAAATAAATAAAGCAAATAAATAAAATATACTTGAAAGCAAATAAAAGTAAGTAGAAAGCACTCCCACTGTCACCCGGGATAATAAATTAAACTAGAAGAAAGCAGTAAATCTACCTAGGCATGAATTGAAAAGAAAGCAATTAAATCTAAACTAGAGCAAATAAATCTTAACATGGATCTAATATAAATTAAAGCAAATAAATTTAAACTAAATAAAGCGATTAGAGAAAGCAAGTAAAATTAATCTAAGAGCACAAATTAAACTTACGAATCAAAGATGGAAGAAAGAACAAAGAACTTGAATTAAATCTTGAATCCAAAGCTATAATCTTCAAAGCAATAACTAAACACTAATATAAACTAATCTAGAGTTTTAAGGACTAAAAACTAGGAAGAAAGATGTCTCTCACGTTCAAAATAGTTTTCATATATATAGATCTCAAAAACCTACTCAAATAAGGAAAATAACATAACAAGTCGGCCCGGCCCAGCGGCCTGCTAGGGTTCAGCGGCCCGCTGAGTATCCCTCTCGCGTTTTTCTTGAAACTGACAGGCCCAGCGGCCCGCTGAGGTCCAACGGCCCGCTGCGCGCAACTTTTTTGTTTCGGCCATATCTCCTTCATCTGAACTCGAAATTGACCGCCATTTTTTCCTGTGCGCTCCTATCGAACTCCTCTTCGATATTATGCTTTTAGTTCATCCCAAATTGATCTTCACTTTTTGCTCATTTCTTCGTTCTTGTGCTCCTTTTCTCTCTTCTCTTCCAAAACTCCTTACAAACCTAACTTTAGCTAAAACACACGAAATGAACACATAAAAACGAACAAAAATACGAAAACAAACTCACACCAAACTATAAAAATCACACAAAAATACACTAAACAACAGCGTCATCAAATTCTTGCTGGAAGTTTGAAAGGTCATCCTCCTTGCTGCTGCCGCGACCTTCTTTTTCACGGCCGAACTTGTCCAACGGAACATGATCGACATGGCCCTCCGGGGTTCGGTCTTTCACAGGCTCCTTCCCGGGTCATCTGTTCGCCGCGGGATTCTGGTCCTGCACTTGGCTTGTTTCAGCCGCCCGGATTTCTTGCCCAGTTTGTTGATTCTCCTTTTCCTTGTTGGCAGCAGCGGTTGATCGTGTCTGTCTTGTCATCGTGATTTGTTTACCTTGAAAACTTTTGATCGGAATTCATAAATTTTGGTTTCCCACATACGGCGCCAGTGATCGATCTTATTTTCGTAGGCAATTAATGCACGTAGACAAGGAATTAATGAACACGAAAGCAAATTGAACACAAAGGGATTTACGTGGTTCGATCTATTGGAATAGATCTACGTCCACGGGCGGAAAGAGTATGGATCTTTATTGATAGTATCAGTAGTGATTACAAGATTGTTCCCCCCCTCATTCTATTCTAAACCCCTATTTTATAGGTAATTATATGGAATTCGACCTTAATACAAAGTCTATTCCTATTTGGACTATTTGGCTTGATATCCCCCTTTATGGATAAACACCGAGCTTATATATCTCTCTTAGAACTTGAATTGTAGTCAGTGTAGGAGTCTTGGTTGTCATGGTGATAAAGTCTCGTCTTCAACTGGCCGAGCTGTCTGGGCCGAGCTTAATTGTCGGGGCCCAATTATGTTGGGTCTGATGCTTTGAGCCTAGGTGCTGGGCCATATTCTATCATCAACAAAAAAGAAAAAAAAAATTGCTACAGATTTAATCCAAATAATCTCATGTTTATTTCCTAAATTGCGTGATAGACGGGCATTTTATCATTTGATTTGGTACTTATAAAAAACATATGAGTCAAGTACATGACATTATTCTAATTCTATCACTATCTTATACTCCCTCCATTTCGTTTAAATTGGCTCATTTCTTTTTTGCCTTTTTTGGCACGCTTTTCCACGCTTCAAAACGATGGGTTTTAAAATGGATTTTTGAAGAATTCTTTCTTTTACGGGATACTACGATAGTCGTAGTATCCCGTAAAAGAAAGAATTCTTCAAAAATCCATTTTAAAACCCATCGTTTTGAAGCGTGGAAAAGCGTGCCAAAAAAGGCAAAAAAGAAATGAGCCAATTTAAACGAAATGGAGGGAGTATATTTTATTCCCCCAAAATTTATCGATCATAAAATTTCGACGGGTTAAAAATAATGACGGGCTTAGTCGAATTCGACCCACATTTATTCGGCGAAGAGAGTTGACAGGTTTTACAACGGCAGTTTAAATTTTATAATATCGGAAGCCCATTATCGCCGCTTGCTTTATGTATCAAGAGAACAGGCAGAGGTCCGTTTGTACACACTTTTGGAAAAGGTCCGGCCCTCAACCTTGGTTTAGCTCTCGGGCGATTCTCGAATTCTCGGCAGAATAGAGAGGATTAAGGAGAGGTTTAGCTCAATACTTGATCGAGATTAGTAATAAGCAATTGTTTATAGGGTTGGATTTGGGGGCGGAGCAAAATGTCATCTAGATTGATGAAAAAGGTGCTTAATGGACAATCAGCGGCACTGCAACAGCAGCAGCTCGATAGCGAAGACGATTCTCAGCTGCCGGAATCTTCCGCCCCTGCTCGAAATCTGTTCAACCTTCTTGAGGATGACGACGACGATGATATTTGTAATAACAGCGACGACAGCCAGTCTGACCAGGTCCGCTCTCTCTCCACATTAATCCATGACGATGAAGTCTTTTCAGTGATCGAATATGCAAAAAATTGATTTTTCGCCTATTATTCTTAATAGTTTAACCATCATCCAATCTCAGAGCCTCGTTATCCTGTAGCAAACATTTATTCGTGTATCTGAAAATTGCTCTTTGAACTGATAAATAGTTCTATTACTTCCCCTTTTTTGTTTATACTCTGTGATATATACAAATCATTTTTTGAAGTGAAGTATGGTATGGGTTGTTGGCAGCAGGAAAGAGGTAAAGATGCTGACGAGAATTCAGATGGCGGTATTGCTCGTGACCATTCCTCATTGGGAAGAACTGCCATGGACACAGTTCCTACTCGAAATGTCAAATCAAAGAAAAAGAAAAAGAAGAAGAAGAACACAAAGAGGGAACATATATCTCTAAATAGCGATGTTGGGTCTTCTAATCCTAAGTTAGAAAACTTATGTTTGAGTGCTAACTCTCATGATCATCAAGAGACTTCTTATCGTGTTAAGAAGTTTTTAAATGCAGATGGTGATACAAAGTTGCTAAAGAAGCAGTTGAAGACTTTTGTGCTAGAAGTTGATCCCAAATTTCTAAGTGCAGAAAATGAACTGCGGAGGATATTTGGTTCTAAAGTGGTAAAGTCGTATGAAAGAAAATCATCTGCAAATCCTAGGCTGATGCATGGTGGTCGACGAGGGAGTCATAATCTCAAAAGGACTATCCTAATTTCTCCATCACAACATTGGCCACGCTGGGACGGGTCTCTAACTATGGAACTACTCAAAACTGAAGAGGGTGTCCACTATTTCCGGTAAGTTAAGCTCCATGCTTTCAATGTCGACAAATTATTTTTTCTGAAGCTATTGGATATGATTATTTTGTACTCGTAGATATGTGGTTGAATTATGGGTCAATATCTATAGTTGTTTATATAGTAATGATGTTATTGTGGAGAGAATAGCATGAAATTGATAGAAAAATGGAAATTGTGGTTTAGAAGACTGGATTTCCTTATTTTGTTTGATTTTTAAGGTTTTTTTTTGTATATTTTAATCTCATTTTCTGATACCAATATGGAAGTCACTACTACTGCTTTCTTCCTATTTTGAATGTTCAAAACTACTGCGATATATAAGTTGCATGCTATGCTTAATGATTCTCTTGAAAATACACAGAGAAGGGAGTAAGAAATAGTAATATGTGCGAGTGCGAAACAAGAGGGGTTGTATTTTTACAGAGCAAAGAGAAACATGAACTGGATAATAATAATCAACAATGAAATGTTATGAAGGAACAATGTTCTGGGAAACCAAAACCCTATCAGAAGAGAAATCTCTTTTTCAAAGTGCCTATGCACTATCAAAGGTAATTTCCTAGGGAAGTCCTTTGAAGGGGAGAGGCTCCTTTTTATTTACATGAGTAGCTTTCTTGGTAAGCTTTGAACAATAGCTTCCTAAGAAGAATCGGACATTACCTTCTCAGATGAATTATCCCATAAAAGTAGACCTAGAATGAATTGTTAAACATAACTTAAGGCTGGCCCACACTACTTCTTTGCCCTGCGTATGTTAACCTACATATCTAGACTATCTGGATTAATTTGCAAAAAGATACTTGTAAATTAAAAGGCTAGCCTGGATGACAAGCACTGATAAATCTACAGGCCTTTCTGTGTAACTATATTACATATACTATTTCTCAATATATAATTTCAAGCATACTTGGAAGTAAATGAAAAGAGTGAAACTGGATGATGTAAGAAATTACTTATAGCGGCTTGTTGAGTTCCTTCTAAGCTTAGTGTTTTGTAGTCTTTAGGTTGTAGTGTCCGGCCACTATGAATCTAGATAGCAAAAAGTCTTATCAGAATCAACTCACCTCAAGATGACTCTGATATCTGATAGGGTTATGTCTGCTGCTTATCTCAATCTTGTGAATTAACGGACTGCTACCTTGTAGAGTGCAAATGTCAGTGAAAGTTAGAAAACTAATTTGATTATTTGAATTGGTGAGTTAGTTTCCTGTTCACGAAAATAAATTTTATAACAAGCTTTGGTTCTTATGGGTTGTGCTTGCCTTAATCAGTTTGCTGCTTAATATGCTTTTCAGATACACACATTCATCGTCATATTCCCAAGCTCAGAAAGCTTTTGAATCTGCAAAGGAAAATCACGATCTAAATGGCATTGCAAGCATTCTGTTGAATCATCCTTATCATATAGACTCACTAACAACTTTAGCGGACTATTTCAAATTTACGGGTGAACACCAAATGTCAGCTGATGCTATCGCAAAGTGTCTGTATGCTATGGAATGTGCATGGCATCCATTGTTCAGTCCATCGCGGAATTGCCAATTAAAGTATGTTCATGATACAAACAAGCCATTCTTCTCAGCACTTTTTACTTACATGAAAAACATGGATAGGCGTGGTTGCCACAGATCTGCCCTTGAAATATGTAAGCTTTTGCTTTCTCTAGATTCGAATGATCCTGTGGGTGCTATGTTCTGCATTGACTACTATGCTTTGAGAGCTGAGGAGTACGGTTGGTTGGAACAGTTTGCTGAAGAATATGAATCTGACAATTCCCTGTGGCTATTTCCTAATTTTTCTTATTCCCTCGCAATTTGCCGGTTTTACCTGGAGCATTTGGATGATAAGGAAACAGATGTTGCAAAAGCTCCTTCATTTGACCTCATGAAGCAGGCTTTGATGCTCCATCCATCAGTGTTGAAGAAATTGGTAGTGAAGGTACCTCTAAAAGAGCGGAAATGGGACAGTGTGGTCAAGCATAGTTTCTTTGGATCTGAAGAAACAGGAAGCCCATCTTTGGATCACTTGATTGCTATATATATTGAAAAGAGCTACATAATATGGAGACTTCCTGATCTGCAGAAACTTTTATACGACTCGGCAATATCATTGGTTGAAATGCTTGAAAAGAAAGAAAGTGATGTCAAGGACTGGGCTTGCGTGAGGAAAGCGGCTTTCTCATGGGAGAAGAATGAGTGAGCACTGATCAAGCCATACATGTTAGTTATATTCATCCATTTGTTTTGCTTCAACTTGTACTCATCAAAACTCTGCTTTGCTAGGTATTCTCATTTGTTGGTCTCAGAATTCTCTGATATGGTGCCAACGATGCCACCAGAAAACTTGCAGGAATTTATAGTTGATCAAAGGGGTGGTGGTGGTGGTGGTGGTGGGTTTGAGCTCCCTCAACAGATTCATGAAAACCATGTGCTTCGTGATGTTGCCAACAGAAGTCCACTTGCTGTTCTGTTTGAGTCAATGCTGCCGTGGATGAATTATGGAACCGGTGACGATGACGGAGAGGGTGAGCCAGCCGACGAGGAATGAGGGATGCCAGTTTTTGCATTTGAAATCAATGTTTGTGTGAATTGCTGGACACAGTTGTGTGTCGAACCCGTATCTTAAGTGTGTTTTTTTAGTCGTAGTTTATTCTCTCTTTATTCTCTTTTCTTTTTGAATTTCATAGACGAAATAAAGGAATTCCGACTGGTCAAATTTAGTGATATCTGTCTAAAGAATTTACTTGGCAGCACCGCACTGGAGGATTGGTTGTAAATCAAATCTAGTTGCTTCTCTGACTAAAAAAAATAAATTTCGAGAACTCGAAAATGAAATTTTAAAAAAAAAAAAAAAAAAGTATAGGGAATAAATAGGTCGATGGTGACGCCTTGATGACTTGATCAAACATTATTTTGAAATCATAAGCAATATACATTATTTTCATATTCAAAGATATCTCAATTCTCAAGTGTCATTATATTGATCTATACAGTATATAAAAGTAGAATAGTTGACAAAATTTATAAAAATACCATTTTCCCTCAAAAAATGGCCACTAATTGTCCAATGGTTTATGAAGATCATTTACTTCAAAATGTTGTGAATTGTCAAATGGTTTTGATAATGAATGTATTTTAAATTATAAATATTATTTTATTGGTTGCTAATATATTTATGTTTGCACTATATTCTATTAACTTTCTTATTTTGCTATATCTATATGTTATTTGTTTACTTTTTCAATTCTATTTTTTTATTGTAAAATTTTGTTGTGATAATACAAAATTTGGATACATTTTCACAAACAAAAGTAATTATTAATTGAACTTAGGTGAGATAATACTAAGTTAGATTTAAAGCTATTGATTGATAAATTTACAGTAATCACTAATCATGACTTATTTTGTAGTTTCTTGATGTATTGTTTTTTTTTTCAAAGAAATGTACTACTATTAAATAAAGAAACATAGGAGTAATAAAGTATTTAGACAATTATTACGAATCTAAATAAAATATCAAAAAATATTAATTTAAATATCTTAATTTCAATAGTAGTTTCACTATAATAGCCTATAGGGAGCTTATGTTTCTATTGCCTAAGTGTTTAAAATTATATTTACTTATATTCTATTAAAATTATTTTAGGTTTCTAAAATTACAAAAATTAAATTTTTAGTGAAGATAACAATAATGTAATGTTAATTGTATTAGTTATTTTCTCAAAAAAATAAAATAAATTGTATTAGTTGTTTACTTATGATATAAGAGAAAAATGTATAGTTTTAAAAAATTTATTTATTCTATTGCTCTCTTATACTACCTCCCCCAATAACTTCCAGACTTATTATTATTTTTTTTGCATTAATTTTAATGTGTTTATAATGGTGGGTTTTAAAGTAGTTTTTTTTAAAAAAAAATATAGGATACTATGAGTATAGTAGTATTCCATGAAGAAATTTATACTACAAAGATTCACTTTAAAACTCATAATTACAAAATTTCAAAATCAGCTAAAAATTATTTTGTCTAAAAATCATAAACGGAAAGAGTAATTTATATCTTACGTACGCACGGGCGCAACACTAGTTTTATTCTAAAACAATATGAGACGCACCCAAAATAAATACGGAGCATTACGTATAGAGGTGGCCAAATGCGGGTTCGGGTACGAAACCGTACCTGTACCCGGCGGGTACGGTTCTAACAAATCGAACCCATACCCTACTCGCGGTATAGGAGGGTACGGGTACGATTTTGAGTACGACAGGTACGGGTACGAGTACGAGTACAACCCGGCGGTTCTAGCGGGTTTAATAATTATTATTTTTAATATTAAAAATATATTTAAAATTCGATTAGTTGTAATTCGAATTATTTATAAAAGAAAAATATTATTTTATTATAAAGATTCCAACAACTTAAATATAAATTAGACCTTTAAATGCTAAATCATTGGAGATCAAGTTATTTAAAACTTTAATCTTCAAGGGCCGAGTACCGTTAAAGCATAATTAGTGAAAATTTAATGAAAAAAATTACTAAAGTAGGAAAAAGAGTGCATATATAATTAAAACTAAGAAATAAAAAATATATCAAAATTGCGGGTCAGCGGGTCGGCAGGTCGTGGAACCGGCGGGTTACGGTTCCAACTTTCAATACCCGTACCCAAACTGCCGCCTTCGGCGGGTACGATTCCGAACCCGAACCGGCGAGTACGGGTACGAGTACAAACCCTTCGAGTACGTGTACGAATACGTGTACGGATCTGCGGGTAAGATTATTTTGACCACCTCTAATTACGTCAGCTCGCTCGGTCCCATTATTTTATTTTATCAAGTGCTATTATTATATTTGGCTCAATACTATTTTAGATTTTTGTTTTTAGAGGAAAAAGAATTTGCAGTTGGGATACAAAATAAGCAGGCGGCGAGGCGTAGTTGACGGATGAACGACGGTCTTTTCCGGAGTTGAGTCAATTCATGATTCATCTTCCTTTATTGCTATTGCTATCCTATTAATTACTCTCCCTCTTTGCCCATTTTCTGCTAAGAGGTTGGTGTCACCTTTCAAGTTTCTCTTTTTATATACGATTTTTGTTGTTGTTTGAAGTAATCGTGAAACAAGGCAAATGTTAAACCTGGCAAGTTGGTTCTGATGAATTTTGCGTTTGGGATCTCTTCCCTGTAGCATAAAGAGGGGGGGGGGGGGTTGATTTGCAAGTTAGTGCTCATGAATTTTGCGTTTGGGATCTCTTCCCTGTAGCAGAAAAGGGGGGTTTTGATTTGCTGTCTTATGATTATCAAAAATGGGTTTCATTTTTTTTATTATTTTATATCACATAAGAAGCGAGTTCATTTCCGTGATTAAGGAACGCAGGCATGTGGGACGTTCTTACTGGTGCCCCAATCAGGATTTATATTTGATAAAATCAGAATTATTATGTAATATCTCAGTATGTGCTTGATATGATCGCATCTCATACATACTTCAATCTATCAATGCTAGCTTCTACAGGTTTTCTTAAGTGTTGAGTTTGTCGGAGGTGTTTTCATGCTGTACTGCCATCCTTATTGGTTTTCACGCTATAGCCTGTCTGAACTTAAACGCCGCCATAGAGAAATTACGAAAATAAACTATTTCCATATCTGAGATAAACACAATGTCATTGTTTGGAGTCTAAAAGCTTCATAAGGAAGATCGCCTTTGGATGATTAACAGAATAAACTCGAATCCATCTTAATCTTTTTTTGCTGTAGAACATTTATTACAGTCTAATATTGCTCTGTGAATGTACATGGATTACTGAGGTAAAATATTTTCTTTTAGAAATATGACATACCTTAGTTTTTTTTTTTTTTTTTTTCCTATATAGATGGAAGATGATAGGAAAACCTACACTGTTGATGACGCCTTAGCTGCATTGGGTTTTGGAAATTTCCAAGTCTTTGTTCTTATCTATGCCGGCATGGGTTGGATTTCTGAAGCCATGGAAATGATGCTGCTTTCTTTTGTTGGACCAGCAGTTCAATCTGTATGGGATCTTTCTTCTCAAGAAGAGAGCTTGATAACTAGCATTGTCTTTGCTGGCATGCTGATTGGAGCGTACTCCTGGGGTGTTGTCTCAGATATCTATGGAAGGAGGTAATGATACACTTATTACTCACCATAGAGAACTCAAATTCTATCATTTTCTGCTCACCATTCAGAATGGTACCAATTTTGGGCCATTCTGGTTAGATATCTTTATTTCAACATATGATTCCCATAGTTGAACATACACATTCATACACATTGAGATGAATACCAAAATTACTATTTATAAAAACATTCTGTCCTTTAACCACTCTGCAAATGATCCCCCCCCCCCAAAACAAATAAGTTCTGGACTGGTTCGAATAAACATATTCACATCAAATAATTTACTCTAGCGAGACAAACGAAAATATTTCCGCTTGTACATATAGAGGAGAGGGCCTAGTAAGAGCTCGCTTGAGCTCTTGAAATACCATGTCCGTTACCTTCTGCCCATCAAGAACTTGCATCCTCAAGTGCGATACCACGGCAGTGTCAAGCAACTCCCTTGTCGCAAGCAATAGTAGACAACAATGCAGCCTTGCTTTCAAGTTTAGCTTCCAAACAGTCCCTGAGCATTTGAACAATAAATTGGTTTACAGACAAAGAACTATGATTGAATTGATGGAGTAAATCAGGAGAAAACTAACTCCTGCCTAAGCCCAAGCGCCCAATGTTATTCACAGATTGGTCCTAGAGAAGTTTCCCTGTTATCCGCCTAGAGTGTGATTCCCATGCAGGAGTGGCGGCTCACAAATTAACTTAAAATTGAAAAATAGCTTAAAATGAACAATGGAAAATATTAGTCAAATCTCAAAGCAGTGTGCTAAGCCTCTTGTGCACTCCGGGGGTAGACTTGGTCCTGCATTAGAATAGGACCCAGCTTCTGCTATTTCTTAGATGTAAACTTAATTAATTTTGCTTCTCATAGAAAGATTTTTGTCTACCCATTTCTTTATGCAGGAAAGGGTTTCTCATCACAGCGACCATAACGTCTGGAGCTGGTTTTCTAAGTGCATTTGCCCCAAATCTTACTGTGCTTATTATTTTTCGTGGTTTAGTTGGTATTGGCTTGGGAGGGGGGCCTGTGCTTTCGTCCTGGTTTCTGGAGTTCATTCCTGCTCCGCAGAGAGGCGCTTGGATGGTAGTGTTTTCATCATTCTGGACTCTTGGAACAGTTCTTGAAGCTTCTATAGCCTGGGTATGCTATGAAAGCTCATTAGTTTTCATCAAATTTCATGTTATACTCTTGAAATCTGCTGATAGTTGTTTACTTGAAAAGCAACCTATGGAGTGCTGGTAGATCTCTGTCAAACTTATATTATTCATTATTGCGGATGGCGTAATGTTAATATGAATATGAAGAAGTTCTTTGAGTAATTGATGTTGATTCTGAAGATTTACTAAATATCCTGTTCTTTTTAGGAATATGAAGCTCTGGGTTTGTTGAGAATATAACATATTATATTTGATATTTCTCAGTTCACTGTGTGAACCACCATTGTGAGAGGAATTTGCTTTTGGTTATTGAAACTGTTTAAAAATTTACGAATACATTTCCCTTTCGTTTTGTAATCCTACACCAGTGGACCTGTTCCATCATCTTTTTCTACAAACCTGTTGTATCTGTGAAAGGCCACTCTAAATTCCCTTCCTGTAACTATAAAGGGTTGCTCATATTAATATTAATTATTAATATAACTATATCTATATGTTTATAGTTTGTCATGCCAAGATTGGGTTGGAGGTGGCTGCTTGCACTGTCTGCTCTTCCTTCCTCATTGTTGCTTTTATTATATAGAGTGACTCCTGAGTCACCCAGATATCTATGCGTGATGGGAAGAAAAAGTGATGCCCTGGCTGTCTTGGAGAAAATTGCTAGAGTAAATGGGAGAAAACTTCCTTCAGGTGTCCTTATTACCGACAGCAACATTGAGCTAGAAGAAAAGTCAAATGTTTCAGAAGAGACAAAATTGATACCATCAAGCAAAAGTGACCTCAATCCTGAGCATGTAAGTTCTCAGAAGAGTGGCATCTCATTGCTGATGATGCTTCTTTCACCGGAACTGGTTAGATCAACTATACTTTTATGGATGGTTTTTTTCGGGAATGCATTCGCTTATTATGGGCTCGTTCTGCTTACAACAGAGTTGAATAACAATCATAACAGATGCGCACAGAAAGAGTTACAATCTGGGAATCACCAGGAAGTCAATTACAGAGATGTTTTCATTACCAGTTTTGCAGGTAAAATGTTGTTTCTTGCTTAGTTTACTTATCCCTGAGATTGATGATGTCTGCATGATATCATGGAAGAATGCTAACTTTCATTCATATTATTTGCTTCAAGAGTTTCCGGGACTTCTCTTGTCAGCTGCAATAGTTGACAAGCTTGGCCGTAAGATCTCCATGGCAGCAATGTTCTTCCTCTGCTTCATTTTTTTGATTCCTTTGGTTATTCAACAGCCTCAGAGCTTAACAACAGGTCTTCTCTTTGGGGCTCGAGTTTGCATTACAGGAACGTTCACGATTGTGTATATATATGCTCCTGAGGTAAGCCGAAGCCTTTTCTCTTGGCAGTTATGCATCTGATCTGCAAAGCCCCGTTGTCAATTATGATTCCCTTATTCTATTAAGTATATGTAAACTGCAGTTATATCCAACATCAGTGAGGACTACTGGAGTTGGAGTGGCCAGCTCTGTGGGCAGAATTGGCGGGATGGTATGTCCTCTCGTTGCAGTTGGTCTCATTCATGGATGTAAACAGAGTATAGCTATCTTTCTATTTGAGAGCATTATTTTTATATCTGGTTTATGCGTTTGCCTTTTACCATTTGAAACAAGGGGTCTTGAATTGAGCAATAATTTATCATCTTCGAAGCATAATCAAGTTGATGCAAGTTTATAGTGAGTTACCTACTGTACTGTAGCACTTCTCTCCTGCCAATATTGTTTTGTTGAGTTCATCATCTTCAGTCCAAATGAGATATTTGGAAGAAAGAGGATTGATTACAACTCAACAAATGTATTCTAATACATTGTATTTGTTCAGGCAGTTTTCAGAGTTTCAATTAGCTTTTTTAGTTAATGAAAAAAAAATGTAAAACGTGTTGAATTATAGTTTGTGCGTATCATAAATCGTGTTTTCTGCCTACTTATTAAAGTAGGAGTATTTAATAAACAATTACTTGTACTATATATTCTTGTTTGCATGAAACAAATTCATGTCTTCTCGATGGCTTCTTGCAGTACACAAATACAATCAGACTCTTTAGTTTCGCAATTTGAAATTTATAACAAAAGCGTAAAGTAGTAATCTGCAAGAATATATGAAAATTCTTAAATATTCTAAGATTTCCTGCAAACCGCAGATTTTTACATTTGGAGACACTTAAAAAAGACACTTATAATACGGGCTAACTTTACTGTTCAACCATGTTTTCATATCATGGGGTTGAGGGAGGAATAGTATTTTTAGAGCTTTTTAGAGCGGATCGGGCTAATATATCGGGCCTTCAATTTTTTGAAACATAAAAACTAAACATAAAATAAAAAAAAACCCCATGATATCACCCCTACCAAACATAATTTCTTGTGGTGACATATTTATTTATTGTAAGGGCTAGTTTGATAGACTAGTCAGGATAAAACAAGTTAGGATAATAGTAATAGGGGGAGTTCAGATAAAATGAAACAAGGGCATAAGAAATCAGTTTGGTAGACCATCTAACAAATCCAGTTAATAATTTGAAGAGTGTTTGGTAGGCCTAATTATTAACAACATAAAGCCACTAAATTACTCAAATATCCTTGACAGACTGAAAAGAATTTGAGAGAAAGCGATAAGAAGAACATCATCTGAATAATCAACACACAAACGATTATCCAAGCTGATGGATGCCGGTTGATAGAGTGATCAATATCTAAAGACGATTTGTCGGAGATCTTCGACAATCTACAATATCAGTGGTGAGTTGCATAAGTTTAGAATCCGCTTTAGGGTTTGTATTTTTCTAAAAAATTTGGTTTATATTTTATGTTGTTGGACGCCCCTTCGAAATGTTATTATTTAGCCGTGGAATCTCTTTGAGATGTAAAACCCCTGTTTGAGTTTTTAAATATTGGCCTTACTAGTTGTAGAATGTAAAATTCTTTCATCTTGCTTTCATGGGTGGTGTATGGACTTGAACATAGGAGGATTCGAATTATTTTTTTTATTAAAGTATCAGGATGTTTGCAGTTTTCTTCATCTTCTTTGAGTTATGATTCTGTATTTTGGTAGACTGAGGGAGAATTGAAGCTTAAAAAGTTGTATTCCACCGAACACAATGACTTCAGCGCAAGAAGGTTTGCTTATACATCTTTACATAACTATATACAGCTTTACATAACTATATATGTGTGTGTCTATGGTTTCATGAACAAGCATGTGAGCTATTTCAGTGATTCTGGAAATTTACTACTTGTGATTGTGTTGGAATTATATCATCTGTTCAATGCGAATTTTATCGTGTTTAACAGGAACTAGTGGAGTCAGACGCCGTGTAAGAAAAATGGATGGAAGTAGGCGATCTTGGACACCGCTGGAGGAGGAAGTTCTGATTGCATCCATGAAAGAGGTCATCGTAAAAGGTTTCAAATCAGATAATGGGTTTCGGGCTGGATACCTTGACAGGGTTGAGGATGCGATCAAAAAAGTGTTTCCGGGCACTGATTTGAAGGGAAATCCACATATCAATTCAAAGCTTACTAGCTGGAAGAAGAATTACTACTCTATGTGGAATCTTGAGTCGATCTGACATTGGATTCAACATGAAAGGAAACTTCATGATTGATTGCGAAGATGAGCAATGTGAGCAAGTGGTTAAGGTATTGCCATTGACACCATTTTTCATGTTCATATCATTTCCAATTTTTCAAAATCTAGCCATTTAAATTGAATTCTAGCACTTGAATACGTGTATAGTTTCACTTTTTAAACTGAGCACCTTAACATAGTGATGATTGTCCTCATCCGAGTTTTATTAATAACATTTCATTTATAATCTGAAATTGACTCTTTTGTTTGCTTTATTTTTAGGCTGATCCAAATGCTCGCAAGATGCGCTATAAGAGCTGGAAATACTACGATGACTGGAAAATACTTTTCGGGAAAGATAGAGCGAACAATGAGGGTGCTGAGGATATCTCCGATGCATACGATGCCTTAAGGGATGAGGACAACACAAGCAACGGGGGAATGTGTTCCGACTACAATGTGAGCCTTGAAGATCTGCAAGAGAGTGAAGGAGTAGGAGATAGTGTCTCTGACAGCCGTAAGACTAGAGACGTGCCAAATGCGAAGCCAAAGAAACAGAAGATGACTACTGAGGTCTCTAGGATTAAGGAAGCTTTACTTGAAATTGGTCAGAAAACAGATGAACGACTTGCTACCTTGGCGGAGGGCATTGCCTACGAGTCAGAGTTAGGAAAAGCAAGGAAGGGAGCATTCCAACAGCTAGTGACATTCCGGGTTCTCAACGGATTTCTTGATTCTGCATAGAGACATTTTGCAGAAGGAATTATAAACTTCATAGAGACATTTCCGTTTATATCACTTCACAATTGAGATAAGCAACAACAACTATCAAATTTCATTCCCTAAATTCACAAAAGCAAAAATAACTACTCATTTAATTCCTCACATTAACACAAACTCCATAGATACAAAATACAACATTCAAATAAATTGAATCTAAAAAAATAATTCAAATTCTGGATACCTTTCTATGACTAATGCAGATAGACTTTCAAATTATATAATTCAGAAATCTCACTTAAATTTGTTCAACACGATTTACCTCGGCTTATTTTTCAGACGAATGAAGTCTAGTTGCAGGTTTCTCCCTTCCCCTTGTGAATCATGATGTTTTTTTCAGTTGTAGAAAGTGAATCCTTTCCTATGAATCTGGAAATTGGAAATGCATCAGTGCAAAATTTTAACGATTTCACATCTTATACAAATCAATAAACTCAAGTACACCACATCTGCAAATTGGAAGATAGTAGGAAAAATGCCAAAAAAAAAGATAAGGAAATTACTTCGACAATCTCCGCCAGCTTCGACAATCTCCGCCAGCTTCGAAAAAGAAAAGGAAATTACTCTGTTGCTGGATGATTGCAGATTTGTGGTTGGAATTTCACCGCCTGCTCCGACAATCTAAGGTTTGAAACACCTCGTAAAATCCAAGCTCGAAGACTCAGATCCGCTTCCAAATGCCCGTCGGAGGAGAGGATGTAACTCAATTGAGTGAAATTTGAATCCCGTCGAGTGAAGTTTGAAGACGTAAAGATTCCCGGCGAGTTGATGAAGCCAAGATTCAAAAACTGAAATGGTGGAATGTTGTTCTTCGATCGACATAACCATTATGAAGAGGGTAATTTTGGAATGAAAAATCGCGTGTTTTGACATTGTTCAATTTACTTTTTATGTATCTGCCCAATTTGGAGAGATGGGGAGTCATGGTGAAATAGCGAAACTTGACCGGGCCTTAGTTTTAGAATGAGCCTGGGTGTTAATTTAAAAAGCTATCAAACAACATAAATGGACAACTTAAAATTATCTAACTTGCTATATCTAGTGTATCAAACTAGCCCTAAGTGGTCTCATAGCAAGGTAAAAGAGGAATATGAGGTGGAAGTGGAACCGTGGAAGAGAGCAAAATAAATAAATAAATAAATAGTATAACGATGTGGTTGGAATTTGCAAGAAGCAAAGTCCAATCTTGAAAACGAAGGCGGTAATTATCGCGGAGCACACAAATATTATAATTATTCTATTATGATAGGCAGGAATTGCTCCAGTCCACACCGAAATTGCAGGGATCCACACCAGAGAGGATGAGGGAGAGGCCCATCTCCATCCATCATCCACAAAAAATACTACTACTGCTTTAAAGAAACAAAGGAGTGGATAGAGCTGATGCAAAGCAAAGCAAGGTAATTGAATTTTTGTTGTTTGTAAATTGTAATCGAGACTTCCACAACCCCCAAAGCCAAAGGATAGATCGATTGGAATTAGAATGAATTTGATGTGGGAAGAGGAATTCAAATTCAGTGCGAAAATGGATGGGTACGGTCTCTACGGTTGGACATGGACCCTCTCCGTCTTACTCCTCATCTCCATTTTCCGTTTTCTCTCCTTCCGCCGCCGTCCCCGACCACCAAAATCTCCCGTCGCTGCCGCACCCAGGGCTTCTCTCCGGTAATTGCTATTGCTATGCTATACCTTTCCCTCGGATAATCGGAAGGGAAAATACTCATTTTATTTGTTGTTTCTTCCCGTCTTAGAACTCCAGCAGTCATCTTTGATTCGGATTTGAAGAATCTCCTGGACGAGCTTGATGAGAAGAAGTGCTCGGGTAGTAACATCTGGGAAAACGTCGTCGACAAAAATTGTAATTCTGTTTCCTACATGGCCAAGTGCTGTAAACCCAAGGTTTGTGGCTCAGGTTTAAGCCATACGTGGTTTTTTGATTTTTGTTTTCATTTTTCCTTTTCCTATCCGATATCCGAGTTTGTTTTTGTTGGAGGTTGCAGGATGGTGGTGGACCCTTGAAGTATCTGAGTGTGACCACATTTGAGGATTGCTCAGTGGATCTCCTGCTTGATTTCTACATGGACTGTGATTATCGGATGAAGTGGGACAAGACAGTTGTTCACCATCAACAATTGCAGATCGATCAAGCCTCTGCCACTGAATTTGGTCGCACTATTAAGAAATTTCCCTTCTTGACTCCTAGAGAGTATGTTCTGGCATGGAAACTATGGCGGGGAACCGACGCCTCTTTCTACTGCTTTAGTAAGGTGGCCTCTCTCTTCTGTTTTCTGATTTCTCCTATCCCTCCTGCATTTGTCCACTTAACATGGCTTTGCTGTTGTGTAATTTATTATAAAGCTGTCCCATCCCATTGCATTTAGTTGAGATTTTCAGCTCTCAAGTCAAACTGGATATAATTGTTAGGTGGCACCTCACCTGTGGCTCTTTCAAAGGTGATGATGTATAGCTGATTATATACTACATTTCTTGCCTATTCTTCTACATAGATAAGCACTGGTGAGACATCTTATAAAGTACTGAAATCTTCTCTAAATCAACCATATGTATATGGATATGATTCATAGAAAAATGATACTACTATTTAGTTGTTTTGTCCAAATCTTATTTCATCCCTATTGTTTTAGTTTCTTAGCCAATATTGTAGCTTGATACACTTTGTTGTATACTTATCATGCTCATGCACGAGTTTGGTTATAATTTTGCCACTGATCTTACTGCCATATTTGGTTCATGACAACAATAAGGATTGTGAGCATCCTCTGGCCCCAAAAGATGTAAGATATGTAAGAGTTGCAGTGTTCAGATCTGGCTGGAGAATCAAGAAAGGTAAGTACAGCCTTACTTTCATTCTATGTTCTTGTATTAGCTGATCAATGAATGCCAAGAGGAGAACTTGACTATGGATATCAATATTTTGGGCCTACTCGTTACCTCCTTGCAGCTCGGATCATAAGTTATTAGCAACCCACTAAACCTTTACCACTAATTTGTCTCTTTTCCATTATTTGTAGCATTTCTGTGAATCTCTATTCCAGTCTTCGCTATATCTAAGTATCTAATATGGTGGATTTCATTTACAGAAATGCCCAAGGAAACAATGGAAATTTTCAGTGTTGGAAATAGTTCTAGCTAGCATCTCGGAAGTATGGATATGGTTTCTGTATACTTGCATGATATTGTCATCAGTGGTGCTAACTTTTACATGTATATTATTCAACTCATAAGTTATATTAATATAGTAAGTGGTATAAAAATGGCTAATGCTGATCCTTAGGCTGTTAGACGGGTCTAACCACATTATGTTCCATTTCTCAGATCTCATATGAATTTTGGAGTAGTTGAAGTGTATTTGTGACATATTATTCGTTAATGTTGTGAAGAGTTCTGGTGTAGTTCTTTCTACCTTACAAGAGGCAGTGAATATGTTTCTGCAGTTCCTGGTAGAAATGCTTGCGAGATTAGAATGGTGCACCAAGAAGACGCTGGGTTGAATGTGGAAATGGCAAAGATGGCCTTTGCAAAGCGGATATGGAGTTATGTGTGCAAGATGGATGATGCACTTCGCAAGTACTCTGTTAAGCAGCATCAACTGGGTTCAGTTGCTGGTTCCAGATTGTGTATTGAAAAGGTAAGGACCCGACTTTCATTGAATAAGCATTGATGGACCATCTAACTCTTATCAAGACGTAATACAAAATACATTATAATGTATGCTGCCGGGTATTGTCAAAAGTATTGAGTGATATTTAGAGTTGGGGGTGTTTAGTGTGGCTTATAACCTCCTTAAAACAGCTTATGAGGTGTTTGATTGCTTATAAGCTCCCCAAAAGTGTTTGGCAAAATAAGGTCTTTAAGAGCTTATAAGCTCCAAAAATAAGCTTTCGGAGCTTATAAAGCTCTCTAAAAAAATAAATTCTTCCATCCCAATTTATTTTTTCAAAATCTTACTTTTTCACTATATAACTTTATTTAATTTTTATATTTCTAGTATATGCACTTCCATTTGATTTGATTTTAACAAAAGTATGGATCTCAAAATTTTTATTGTTTCAATTTTTTTATCCAAACAATTTGACAATTTATAAGCTCTTAGCTTAGCCAAACACCCCCCTTAATATAACTTCTTGAGTTGCTTAGATAAGTAGATGGCTTCATATTTATTTATTTATCCTTTCCTTTCCTTTTTCTGATTGCGATTTGTTTTCTATCTGACCGTGAATATTTATAAATTAAAGCTGGACCTTTCCTTCATTTTCACATAGGTCCCAACTGAATTTGAAGTTGCGAACAACAATATCAGCACAACAGATGAAGAAAACTCAGTTGTAGGTTGCAATGAGACTTGCAAGTCCAACAAGACGAAACTCAAACGATTGCCTTCAAGCAAGTTGATTGCTAATGGTTTAGTAGTCCTTGGAGGTGCAATCTGCCTCTCGAGAGGTCACTCAAACTTGGGTTCGAAGGTTGCCATGGCTTATTTGTTGAGCAAGCTTACAAAGCGAGGGAACAAGGAAAGTTCCCAACAAAGGAGGATCTCATGAGAAGTTGAGCGTTGGTGGTGTGTAAATATTGATGTATCTTATAGCGAACATGATCTGCTGCTATACATATTGGAAAAAGAAAAAAGGAAAAAAAGAAAAGAACGTTGAGAAGGGATGCGTTAATTTACATAGTTGAATGAAGAAGATATGAGTATACGTGCTCAGATGTATCACAAACACTACACAACACTACACGGATAGTTCAACAGTACGTACTGATTACGACGAGAATATAATGAGTATAATTATGTTTACTATGAGTTTGGAATGGAAAGTTCTGAGTTTATTGA
This sequence comes from Mentha longifolia, assembly GCA_001642375.2. NCBI lineage: Eukaryota > Viridiplantae > Streptophyta > Magnoliopsida > Lamiales > Lamiaceae > Mentha > Mentha longifolia. Next base: position 279,475 of record CM038116.1, read on the forward strand.
TTCTACTCTTAATAAGTTTGGAATGGGAATGGATCGGAGAGTCTTTGCACACTGAAACTGAAAATTAATTCATTTGAAATATCTTCAATGTGCATGCGCTCGCACACATATATTGTTTACTTTAGGGTATGTTTATTAAGCCTAGAAAAATTATCTTAGCTTGGTTTATTGGGACTACTAAACAAGCCCTTAATATAACAACTTAACTATGTATGGTTGGAAGTTGTTCGAATTGAGATGTGCAAAAAAATTTGATTAATTTAGGCAAAAAGAAGAACCCATAAATATATTTATGCTTTATAGAAGAAATTTTAAAACTAAACAGCACAAACTAGTCCCAAAATGATGCATAATTTGAAGGGTCAAACTAAAATAAAACACATTTTCCTTTAGTTAAATAATTAGCACTTCACATGTAGCTGAATATATTTTCACTTTAAATTTCATATACGTCATTAAATATTTTGATGTAATCATTTACTCAATATTTACAATTTTAAAATAAGCAATGTGAAGTGAAATACTAAAAATTATATTAAAACTCAATCATGGGAAGAACACTGTAAATATTATATATTAATACATGTTAAGATTCAAAACATATAATACTATATATCAAGAACTTTTTATTAGATATAAGCAATGTGAAGTGAAATACTACGTTGAGGAGAAATAGAGATGAGTGAAATAAATCTTGCCTATAATTTCGTTTTGCCTACAATTTTGTTTTGACGAAAACTTGGATGAGGTCGGCCACATAGTGTGGCCGGGTCAAAGTGTCAATCTTTATACAGAAAAATGCTAATCTATACGAATAAACGTGTCAATCTTTAACATAATTATTTTACGAATAAAATGCCAATTTTTAAAAGTGTCAATCTTTATACAGAAAATTGTTAATCTATACGAATAAAAGTGTCAGTGTTTTAGCCGGCTGCACGGTGCCTCTGGCTGACCCAAGTGTGTCCCGGTTGTTTTGCCTACAGTTCTAACTCAACTAGGATTGCAAATTAATTATAAATAAAATGATTCTCATAAAATGGCTTGTATTGGTTGGAAATTTTACCCACATTTGGATGCCACGTGTACGGATGAGAAAAATAAGGGTTGTGGATGAAGGAAATAGTCTCCTGAAATGGCGCTGCAGCATCGGTTGAATGGTGAGTTTATTTTTCTGGAAAGAAATGGTGACCCGCTAGCCTTAATTTTTTCGATGCCTTTCCGAATCTCAAGCTCCAGAAAATGAACACAGGTTAACAAACAACAAAAGCAAATTAGTAGGGGGAAAAAAAAACTAACACGACAGTAGATCATCATCTTCATCATCACCATGGTCGTCGTCGTCGTATGAATCTAATCTAATTTAATTTAATTTAATTTAATAGATAGATAGATAGGTAGAGTGTGCGATCGAGGATTAGTGTTGGCTAATCTTGAGGGATTAACAATGCCGCAGGGCGCGCAAGCCGCTGTGCGCCCAACATCACTACTGCGATCATTATTAATTCCTAGACCATTTTCTTTTGTTGTGGTTGCTGTTGTTATTCTTCATCTTCTGGGGCCGGCCCAGAGCCAACAACAACAACAACAACAAGATGATTCAAAATCAGAGGGGCAGGCCCTGCTCAGATTCAAATCATCTCTGGTGAACGCGGAGGTCCCCCTCTCCACCTGGAACCCGGCGACCCCTCCCTGCTCCGGCGAGCGCGGCAACTGGGTGGGCGTGCTCTGCTTCAACGGTCACGTGTGGGGCCTGCAGTTGGAGAACATGAATCTCAAGGGCCTTATCGACGTGGACGCTCTGTCCCCGCTTCGCTTCATGCGCGCCGTCAGCTTCATGGGCAACTCCTTCGAGGGTGCCATGCCCGACTGGAAGAAGATCGGCGCCATCAAGGCCCTCTACCTCACCGACAACCAATTCTCCGGCCAGATTCCCGCTGACGCCTTCAAGGGCATGTACTCTCTCAAGAAAGTCCACATGGCCAACAACAAATTCACTGGGCCCCTCCCCACCTCCCTCGAGTCTCCTAAGCTCATCGAGTTGAAGCTAGAGAACAATCAATTCACCGGCACCATCCCCAGAATCAGCTCCGAGAATCTCAAACTTCTTGACCTCTCCAACAACCAATTGGAGGGCCCCATCCCCGCCGCTCTCAGCAAGATGGACCCGGCCTCTTTCGCCGGCAATAAAGCACTTTGCGGTCCGCCTCTGGGGAAGGCGTGCGATCCCAGCTTGTACCCGCCGCCGCCTCCCGGTGCTCCCTCCTCGTCTCACAAGGCTCCCATCGGATGGTTGATAGCAGGCATCCTGGTTGGCCTCATTCTGCTCCTCCTCCTCTGCCGATTCCGCAGACGCGGCAGCCAGACTCCGCAGCTAGGGAAGCCCATATCCGTCGTCGTCGACGTCGAGAAGAACGACTCCCCGCCGGCGGTGGCGGCTGCATCTGGTGGCCTGGCGGCAGCGGCAGCGACGGGGAAGAAGTCGTCGTCGTCGTCGGATCAGCACCAGGTCGGGAAACTGTCGTTCGTGGAAGAAAAGAGGCAGAAGTTCGACCTGCAGGACTTGATGAGAGCGTCGGCGGAGGTGCTGGGAAGCGGGAACTTCGGGGCGTCGTACAAGGCGGTGCTGGTGGACGGAGAGGCGTTGGTGGTGAAGAGATTCAAGCAGATGAACGGCATTGCGAGGGAGGAGTTCCACGAGCACATGAGGAGGCTGGGACGGCTGAAGCACCCGAATCTGCTGCCGCTGGTGGCCTACCTGTTCCGAAAGGAGGAGAAGCTGTTGGTGTTCGACTTCGTTGCAAATGGAAGCTTGGCAGCACTGTTGCATGGGAAGCAGTCGGCCGTACTTAGCTGGGGCACCCGGCTGAAGATCATAAAGGGGGTGGCCAAAGGTCTTGTCTACCTCCAAAACGAGGTCCCAACACTAACCGTACCCCACGGCCACCTGAAATCCTCCAACGTGCTATTGGACAATGAATACAACCCACTCCTCATGGACTACGCTCTCCACCCCGTCGTCAACTCCGCCCACGTCCACAACGTCCTGCTCGCCTACAAGTCCCCCGAGTACGCTCAGCACGGCCGCATTTCCAAGAAGACCGACGTATGGTGCTTGGGCACTCTCATCCTTGAGACCCTCACCGGCAGGTATCTCTCCCATGCCACCACCGCCGACCTCGCCGCCTGGATCAATGGCATTGCCGCTGAAGAGTATTCAAGAGTCTTCGACAAGGCATTAATGGAGGGGGCCAGGGCAGCCACCAGCAGGACACAGATGGAGAAGATGTTGCAGATTGGGATTTCCTGCTGCAAAGAGGATGCCGATAAGAGGTGGGATTTGGAGGAGGCCGTTCGACAGATCGATCACATTCAGCACGACGACTGATCTTGGAATCAGAATTCTCATTCATCCACTACACCACACTACCTAAAATATAATATATACTCGTAGTCGTACTCGTATTTATATATATATACATGATTACCTACCTACTCCCCACCATCATCATATCATCTATCCATATATCCATATCCATTTCAATCATTCCTATTAATTAATTGATTAATTAATAAGTTGTTCATTGATTTGTATAAAACGTACGGTCGATCGAGTTTCGCAGTATTGATTTGTTGTTGTTCTCCCCCCCCTCCCCCTTTTTATGAGTAGCATTAATTATTTACTACATGTATGTATGTATGTACTCTTACATAATTACCATCTCTCCCTCTCTAGCTAGTTGATGATTAGGAGCCAGCCTCGAGGGAAGTGGATATAGACAGTCGTTTAGTTTGTGTGCGCTTTGCACAGACATTTAAGATCGATCGACAAGTGTTAAATCGTCCAATCTCACTGCACATATTATTATTGTATATAAATATAATAAGCAACATCTACGTACTCCTGATCATTGCTCTGTTCAGCATCATGAATCGAGTGTGGAGCTGGTAATTAACAGATTCCCAAATAAATTAAACCTTGTCGTGGTTGCATGTGCATGGGAGGACGGTGATGTAATATAGATAATAATAATAAAACTGGTATTTTGTGGAGGCACGGGGTGAATCCACGTGGACTGGTGAAACGTGTCCCCTATGCCTTCCTCTCTCCCTCTCTCTCTCCCCTCTCTCTCTCTCTCTCTCTTTGTCGGTGTGGATGTGTACATTGCTAGATAGTCTAGTTAGTTCCTTCAATAGTTAGCACAAGAACATCGTGGAATTAATGAGCAATCAAACAACGGCGGCGGATATGGGAGAGGGAGAGGAGAAGGCCAACAACAGTGCCGTTGAAATTCTGGTATGTTCCTTATTGTTATATGTACCATGGGGTGTGGATAGTAATTTATTTTGCATTTTTGCAGGAAAGAGGAGAGATTTTCTTCTTTTACAGGCCAAAAGTCGGAAAAGAAGAGGCGCAAGGGGCGGAGGATGTTCAACGATTCTACCTGCTTCTGCGCCACCAACAAGGCATGCTCCGCCTCATCGTGATGGGGCGCAAGGCCCTGCCGGATCCTTCCCAGAAGAGCACACCCTACTGGGGCTACGTGGAGCTCGCCACCACCGACGTCAACCGCATCAAGGATGCTCTCCGAGGACGGGAATACGATACGGCAACGAGAGGGCACCGCCACCTACCCGACTGCCGGGCCGCTGGAGAAGGAGTTTACAGAATTCTCACTCACAACCATACTCATACCCATCTGGTTTACAAGCTAGAGTGCCCTGAGGAAGGCGTGGAGGGGGAGCCACAGGAAGCGCTCAACATAGCCCGTCAAGCCTCCTTTCTCATCCAGATCAAGAACCCAGATCAGCACTCCTCCTCGACGACCAAGAAGAAGGCATCCTTTCCAGCTTATCTTCAGGGGCTGTTTGGCCGTCGCCGTTATCACCCAGCTGATCCTCCCGAATTCCTCAACCACGAGGCCTGCGAATTCTTGCTCATATCAGCTTCCGACGATGTTCAGCAGGAGTTGGGACTGGAGCTCGGGACAGAGCACGCCGAATGCCCTGACCTCACTCAAACATTCGGATTCGGGGACGACGCAGACGCAGCAGTTCCACTCCGCCCTTTGTTCCATGGCACTTGGGCCTGATTCTCATCCATACCATGTATCTATTCTGTGACTGTGGTAGCAGCCTAGAAATCTCGTCTCGTGTAAAAAACCCCCTCCCTTCCCTTCCCTCCCCTTTATGTTTTAATAATAAGCTTTCATGCGTCTGTCATCATTTCCCTACACCTCATTTCTGCTGTAAATGGTGGTTGTGTCCATACACAAATTGATCATACATCATACATCGTACATGGAGAGGAATGCATTATATACCCTGGATATGATATGATTAAAAGTAAACTACATTGAGTCCAACTAGATAGAGAAAAGGAGCATATATATAAGTAATAATAAATTGATAATCTTGATTAGAGCAATACACAGACAAAGGTATCTATGTAATGGCTGCCGCTACTGAATCACAAGACGGGAAATCGAGATTACCACAAAAAGGCCAAGGCCGGCACTTTCATATCCATCCAAAAACAAACATCACGCAACTAGGAAGAGGAAGAGGTGGCTCGACGAACGGTGTTCCAGAGCTCAAGGGCACCATTCCAAAGCGAGGCAGAGGCGACGCCGACAGCCAGGGCCTGCGGGTAACTGGGCTTGGAATCGAGCTTCGTTTCGAGCTGGACGAGGCGGGAGTGGACGGCGTCCAGCTTCGCGGAAATCACTTGCGGAGAAGAGTTGGAATTTTCGCCGCCGCGCTTGGTATTGGCATTGGCGGAGATCATTCTGAACAGGGCTCCTTGCAAATCCCCAATCACTTTGAGCGATGCTTCCTGCGTCGCCATCCCCTGCTTCTCGTAGTGCGCCACCAGCTCTTGAGGGCTCGGCATTTTCTTGCTCTTCTTCTTCTTCGCCGTCGTATTTCCGTCCGCCGTCAGCACCGGTGGTTGCATCTGCTGCTTCTCCATAGCTGCTGCTATGATTTGATTGGAATTGGGGACGGACGCTAAACCCTATCCCAACACCAAGTCGAAGGGGGAGGGGTTTTAGTTTTTAGGCTTTCTGGACTGGGGTCGGATAAGGTTGAAAATTACTAGTAATTTATACTACTATTTTCCTGAAAAGAAAAGAAAAACTGCTTTCGTTAAAATAAAATAAAAAAATAAAAATAAAATCTTGTTTTTCAGAAATTGAAAAAATCTTAAGCACAGCAACAATGGTGGCTACTGCTACTGCTACGGCTGCTGCTCTGCTTCGTTATCATCCTTCTGTCGGATTTAGTTCACCTCTGACCAGGTCGGGGTATGGGATTTCCATCCAATGCTCCGATTCTACTCGAGGATTTGGTTCCAAATCAAGAATATCCGACACCAAGTAACTTAACCTCTCTTTCTCTCTCTCGTTCCTTCCTCCAGTCATTCATTCATAGATTGCAATCCCCTAATTTGCTCCACTTTGTTGCAGAAAAATGAAGTCTTCCACCTCATCCAACCGTAATAACTCCATGTCCACATCTACGTAGAGTAGCATTAATTATCTTTGCGTTTTTTACTAACTATATGTCTAATGAGTATTTCTCAGAGGCCCCTGGTTTGAGCTCTCCAAGTGGCGGTGGTGTAAAAACCAACTACACATCTTCTGATGATCTTGATTTCGAGCAGCGCCTCCAGGCTATTCGAAAGTATGCTGCCCCTCCCTTCCAGTTTTCTCGTTTGAATTAGTCTGGCTAGTTTTAGAATTACAGTTTAAGTTTTCACTTTACGGTTACGGGGCATTTTTCTCCTACAACTACAAACATGTAGCACCTCATATTCTTTAAATCACTTGATCGTCCATTATCTGTTCTTTCTTCCCTAATTTTCTCCATCTCCTGTGGAGAACTGCATCGGTACCTTGACCTTGAACCCTTTATCGATTACTTTCTTTCATGTTTTTATGCCAACTTTATTTGTAGTTTCGTTGAGCCAAAACTTCCTCCAATTTTGAAGGTCCGCTCTTGAGCAGAAAAAAGCAGAACAGCAGAAAGTAGTTGGGGCCATTGATTACGATGCTCCTACGGAGAAGAACAGTGGCACAGTTGGACTGGGAACTAAGGTAATACTAACATTTTTACCGGACATACATATTATGTCTTTCCTGATTGTTCCCGGTTGTCATGTGATTACTGATTCCATATTTTAGAATGGATATGGTAGATTGGAGTTGGAGTTGCAGTTGCTGTATTTGGCTTGGTATTTGCACTTGGAGACTTTCTTCCTTTTGGAAGGTATATGATTTCAGTAATTTTATTTTTGAATCATTTTTCTTCAAACCGAAGAATGTGTCTGAATAGTCAAAACTGAGATCTTTAAATCCACTGTAATATATTTTCTTACTTAGAAAGCAGCTTCTGGTACTATTAATATGGCTAAGGGGAGATGGGGGGGGGGGGGGGGGAGGTCCTTTTTTGGGGGCAAGGTCTATTTTTGCATCAACTATGAACAACACTTACGTGGTCTTTGGAATGATAGTGTAAGCCCTACGGAAGAGGCTGCTACAGTCAATAAAATTTCTGAAAAAGAGAGAACAATGCTTGAGGTGAGAATGATAACCTTCACTCCAAGCATATTATTTCTTCTGCTCCTAGCTCGTTTACATGTTTATTTTAGTTCTTGATGTAAACTTCAATGGCTGGTGAGACATTATACGTAAATTTCCGCTTTGGCATGTACTCCAACTTGTTTGAAGTTTTACCATGGATTATGCAGTCATTCTTGCACAATGGTCTTTTGCTGTTATATTCTGCATGTATGCTGCTATTTAGGACTATGGCTTTATTCTTCTTGTATAGTTTATGTCTAGCAGACCCTTCAACTGCTTCTGCCTGTAATCTCTTCCGTTGCATCTTTATGTCTTATCTATAGGCTCTTTAACAATGCCAATGTCTTAGCACGTGAAGTTTCTAACATAACCTTTTTCACACATTTACAGAAGAGGCTGAAGGAGTTTGAAGATACACTTGCCACTTCACCTGAAGATTCAACTGCTCTTGAAGTGAGTTATGATGTATTAACACAAAGATATGACATCAAAATTACTATCGATGCTCTGTGGCTGTTTATGAAATTTATCAAGAACCCTGTAATTGGCAGCTGTAGAAAGCAAATGACTTTTATATTCTCGCTGTTTTTGAACATTCTGAGAGAAAAGACTACAACTCTGTGAGGTGATTCGACAGAAAGCCAACCATTTAAATTTTATTTTAACAGGGAGCTGCAGTGACGTTAGCAGAAATGCAAGAATATAAAAGAGCCGCAACATTGCTTGAAAAATTGACAGAGGTTTGTTATTTGTTCCTTTGCAATCCATTATAATTATGAACATTGCAGACCAGTGAGGAATTTTGCTTCTGCTCTATATGCAGAAGAAACCAAGAGATCCTGATGCTTTTCGTTTACTTGGTGAAGTCAAATATGAGCTAAAAGATTACGAGGGAAGTGTTCTTGCTTATAGGAGTGCAGAAAAGGTTAGCTTATGATAGACCATGGAGGCTTTGCGAAAATGCTGAATGATTTTCGAATATGATTAATTCACCTGGCAACCTTGTTGCTTACAATGTGGACTTACATTTCCGTCTATTATGGAGAGAATCCTAACCTCTCTTCTGCCCATTTTTCACTGTCCATGCTCTCCGTCTGATTTTGTCATGCTCATAAAACCAAATCCATTGTTAAGATAGCTACCAAAGAGTGACCTTTCAAATGACGATTGTAATGCATCTCACACTGTACCAGAATGTATTACAAGGATTTTAGGGGTTATTGGACACCCAGAATATTTGAGAATCTGATTATAAGCTTCAAAAATCAGATTCATTGATATAGCATATTACAAGGACTTGTTTTTGATATCTGAATAACCTCATTTAGCTTTGATCATGAGTTACAAAATAGTTTTGGTGAAATCCTATAAGCTCCATCATCTTATTTAGTCTAAAAACTTCAAGAGATTGATTATTCAAGGTTAGGACATAGCACGTTTAAATTTTCAAAATGTCATCTATGGGCATATGCTGAAATATTCTGTGTAAGCTTAGGCGAACGTAGCCTTACTCAGCCCATGACTCTTATATCTGTGTCTTTGCCACCGGTTAATCATGAACTGCCTCTATGCTCAGGAAAAATTTGTTGAATTCTCCTTGGTTTGAGAAAGTTTAAACTTGAGGGAACTTATTTTCAGAAAGCTGAATACTATCTGTTAATTATGCGCAGGCCTCTGAAAGTGTTGATATTGAAATCCTTCGAGGTCTTACAAATTCATTGCTGGCTGCCAAAAAACCAGATGAGGTTGGTTACCTTCAAAATGATGAAATTTTTGGAAAGATGCTCTATTTTGTTACCAAACTATGTCTTCTAGAATCCCTTGGATGATTTTTTATCAGTAAATTTCTCTTTCAAGGGCTGTCTGGATGAACATTGCGTCTCTTGGTGCATTCATGCATTGCAAGTCTGACCGGTGCAACTCAAGCAGAGTTTCATAACCTTAACATAGTGGCATTGATTGTTACCTTGATTTCAACTGTTCCCCAGATTTCTCATAGAAGATATTTCATAAACAAACATCATTTGCTTCTTCTGTAGGCTGTTCAAATGCTCCTGTCAGCTCGTGACCGCTTGAATAAAGAAAAATCTAGTGGTGATAGTGAGGGAATTGTCACCACAGAAATGAGATCAAATGGGGATCCCATCCAAGTGAGTTCATATCCAAATGATTAAATTGACCATTATAAGCATCCTCAAATACTTCATTTATTGCAAAATGTTTGTAGCATTTTTGCTGCCAGTACATTGAGCACCTTCTTGCTGCACTCATAATAGTGTAATGACAATGTGCGATATGAGCTTTCTTACCCTATCTATCATCGTCATAATTAAAGTCCAAGATGTATTTGATTTCAAGGCACCCTGTAACTATTTCAGTTTTGAACATATACACTACTGAATTCTTTAATTTTGTGCCAGTATCAGCCATAAATCCTGATTTACGTGATATTTATAAATGTCCTGTTTGTCTCTGGAGCCAGGTCGACTTGCTTCTAGGAAAAGCATATTCAGATTGGGGCCACATCAGCGATGCAGTAGCTGTCTATGATCAACTCATATCTAGCCACCCTGATGATTTCAGGGGCTACTTAGCCAAGGTCAATATTCAGCCTTTTGCTAGTAATTGTTTTTTGTTGTCCGCACAGGTACCTATGAAACAGATACTGTCTATAGGATGTATCTATGTTCCATAGGGTTTTTTTTTTTGTCTTATTCTAATATTCTTCATGTGATTCTATCAGATGAGTTAGAAATGCATTGTATACTTTTCTCTATTTATTTGACATAAAATTACTGTAACGTATTGCTTGAATACCCTGATGGTTTCTTTGAGAAAAATGTCTGCACATAATATATATACTTGCCTGTAATATGTTTTGTCGCATTCTTCTCATATTTTTCAACAGCTGTATTTGTTCATAATCTTTGATAGCTTGACTAAATGGCAATATGATAAAGTAGGTTTTTTGTCACTTGAACCATTCATCACCTATAATATGATGGATATAATGATGTAAACTGTGAAATAATAAAGAAAGACTCTTATAACCATGTGGAGTTAGTTTAGTGAGAGGTGGGATTTCATCAGTAAGAATTGATTCTGGGCTAAGCATGAGGAGAAGCCTTAAAACAATAGCCATTTAAAAGAATCTTAATAGCAGTATCTGAGTTTTGTAAGTTGTGTATAGGGATTCTACAGATAATACAGCTCGCTTCATCATGTGGCTTTGAGTATTTAATGCATAAATTACTAGCATGCTCTACTTGGTAACAAATGCAGCACTGTTTATCCTGCTGGCCTGTCTGAGACAAATATGTTAGGGTTTAGTTTTGATGCACTACTGTGGATCCCTGATGTGTTCTCTTGTAAACTGCATAGGCTTGTACAAACATCTGATTGTTGTGGAAAGTAGAGCAGTAAATAGCTTAATTATGTAACATTTCTACAGGGCATTATCTTGAAAGGGAATGGAAGTATAGGTGACGCAGAGAGAATGTTTATACAGGTAAGGGCAATATTTTTTATCCACTAATCCTTCCTCTCTGAAATATCAAATAGTAACAAGCTGCAGCTCAAAGCTGTCTGCCTTCTTGGAAATTTTAGTTATGAACATTATCTCTTCATGTAAATTGATGGGCAGGCACGCTTCTTTGCGCCTGATAAAGCAAAGGTACTGGTAGACAAATATTCACGGTGACTGGTTTGGAAATTCCTGAGCCATGCTCTATCAATATACTCCCTCCGTCCCGTTCCACCTAACCCGCTTCTATTATTTTACACCCACATATATTCAAGAAGCGGGTCAAGTAGAATGAGACGGAGGGAGTACTTGTGAAGAATCATCAAGCAAGCAATGGCCTAGTCCAAGAATCCTTTATCATGTATTTTGCTACCTATATATTTGACTGATTGCTCTTTGGACCATCTAACTTAACTTATATTGTTTTTTCTGCTACAAGGGTTGGATGAAGTATTAGTTAGTTGATTTTGGGTATGATGCTGCCTTAATGAATTATATATATCTATATGCGTAAATAACTGGTGATTTATGCTCGTGAAGAAGAACTTTATTCTTGTGCTAGTTATGAGAAACGAAATGCAATATAATTATGATATAGAGATGAATAAGCTTTCAACTGGCATAGGAACTGAGTCAATACAATTTATGATGAGCTATATATAGTCAATACGGTGGCAACGCAATAGATCAGGAATTTGAGGAATACTTATAAGCATATATCTAATTTGTTATGGTCCCTATTGGACTATTTTTCTCCAAATTAATATGTACAGTATAGTTATTTTGAGAGCTACATTTATCAGCCTTTGATTGTGTAAAATGTGATGTCGCCAAGCTAGCTGAAAAAACAGGATTTTGTTCAGGGTTTTGTTAAAGGAGTACCCATTTGATCAATTGTCAAAATAGCACCATCCCGATTTTATTGCATCAAAGCATCCTAATAGCTTTTTGGATAATAAAGATTTTTTTATGCCTTAAAATGGGTAAGCAATCTTGTTATCTTGTAAACAGGTTAAATTTTAATTTACAGTTTTTCAGATCGTAGCTCACTAAATAAGCTTTCAACTGGCACAACAATCAAGTCAATCTGACCTATAACAAAATAGATTTGCTCAATATGGTGTCGACACGACAGATCAGGATAATTGAAAGTCCATATCTCATTCTTACAATTTTTTCCACATATGTACATTTATTCTAAGAGCTATGTTTATTGACCGTTTAATGTGCAGAAGGTAGGCCGAAAAACAAGATTTCCTCAAAGGGATACCCCTTTGATCAATCGTCAAATTACCCCGGAATGATATCTCAGTTTTACGCCATCAAAGTATCCTAATGTTGTTTTGGATAGTAAATTACTAAAATTTCAATCAATTTGACTTCTGTCATATGCCTAGATTATCCGAATTTGCCCCAAAATGAGTAAGCACTTGTGGTACTCTTTTCCTTTCAAAATTTCTCTTAGTAAAAAGGGTTAAATAATTTTCATTTATCCTGGTTGTAGCTCACCGATAAGCTTTCAATTGGTGTAGCAATCAAATCAATCTGACTTATAACGAAGTAGATGTGGTCAATACGGTGATGACGTGACGGAATAGAGATTGAATCAATACTTGATAGACCATTTCTCATTCGTTATGGCCCCTATTAGTAAAGTCATTTTGAAAGCTACGATTATTTGCCTTTGATTGTGCATACGTGATGTCGCCAGGCGGGCCGGGAAAATGAAATTTCATCAAAATGCTGAATAAGATTTCAATTGCTCAAAAATCAGGGGGGAGTAGGGGCTACCCTTAAGATAGCCACTTTCATAAACTTAAAAATTAGCCACTAAGATAAAAATAAAATAAAATAAAAAAATAAATAACTAGTCACTAAGATATATATATAAAATAAAAATAAAAATAAAATAAAAATAAAAAATTGTCACGAATACATGAATCGTGATTCATGTATTAAAGGCAAATATGTACGAATACATGAATACATGAATCGTTCTGAAATAAATGGATGTAAAAGACAGATTTGCATGAATACATGAATCGTGATTCACGTATTCATGTATTTGTGCTACTTTTTAAGGGTTTTTTTTTTTCTTTTTATCTTAGTGACTACTATTTGTTTTTTTTTATACAAGTGACTATTATTTGGGTTTACAATAGTATAGTGGCTAGTTTTAGGTGTTAACCTCATATGATATGCAGAACAAAAAATAAAATTTCATCAAATTAGGCCAAGCACAAGCTAGCAGCGCTTTCGTGTCCAGTTATTTAGAACGTAACGTACGGAAACTTTGAGCAGTTTTTAAGAGTAATGAATTACGTCGAGTCATCTTGCATTGTAAAGGCTGCATGCATCCATTTATACATCGCATACATAATGAGAAGATCGAAAATCAATTATATCTATTACTATTATAAAATAAGAGTAACAAAGTAATTATAAATGTAATTTTATTATTAAATTAAATTTATGTAAACTTATCCTACTTCAACTGCAATTTTACTTCTCCGCTCTTATTTATCTTCTCAATTTTTCAAAAACATTATTCATATCCTCAAAAATTTATTGTTTCATATGTGCTATATCATAAAACGAACAATAATAAATAATAAGTATGATTTAAATAGTGAAATATAAGAAAAATTATAGTATTATTTTTAACATATTTTTTAAAATTAATTTTAAAAAAACGTATCTACGTGCAATGCACGTAATCTCTGCTAGTGCTCTTAAATATGTGCATAATTTATTAGTACTACAATATAAGAATTACTATAAAACATAAAATAAAAAAGTGATGCAATGAAATTAATCGTCTCAATTCCCGGCCGGAAAAACAACATGGCATGCAATGCACATGCTATGCAAAAGCTTTTCAGAACTTATACTCATTTTATTACAACGATCGATATGTATATAATACTATCTATTCTAGCTGCTAATTAATCAAGACGACGACCATGCATATATGTATGCATATATTATGAAAAATACAAACAAAATCACTGATGACTTTTGTGAATCACCAATATGATACACTATAATTTAAGATAATACTCCAGTAGTTGAAGAAAAATCATTAATTATCTGCACATCTGCGGACGTGGATGAAGCTCATTAGCAGTAGTAGTAGTAGTAGTAGTAGTAGTGTCTGGAGAATAGACGACGACGACGTCATTAATATTACTATTAATGATGACATGATCTCCCATTCCTATATTGATCAATCCAGATTTCTCATCATCGTCTTCATTATTAAGATATTGATCATGCAGCAGCAGCAACGAGGGCGATGACATCGATCTCTTCTTGTCTTCCATCATCTTCACTATCTTCTCGAACAACTCCACCTCGCATGGAAACTTAAGCACGCCTTCTTGCTGGAAACCGAATTCTTCTTCTGCTTCTCTCAGTAGAATTCCAAACATTTGATGCCTCAGATACTCTGTTGGAATCACGAACCTCTTCAGCTCCTTCCCTACGCACACCGCCACGTACCCTTTAGGCACAGCAGCCGAGGAGCTAGACGACGAGCTCTCTCTCTCTCTCTCTGAGAAGGACAGCGTCTTCTTCAAGAACTTGATGCTCTTGTTGCTCGACGTGACTGTCGTTGAAGCAGCAGCAGCACTGGTGGAATTAACGACGTTGTTGTTTTTGCTGCTGTTGGTGCTGGCTGCCTTCTTCCACTTCTTGAGGATCTGTTGAAGCCTAACTATGTCCCTTATCTTGTTAGATTTCCTTGATGTCGTCGTTGAGGAAGAATCCATCCCTCTCTCTCTCTCTCTCTCTGTGTGTGTGTATATATATATATATATATATAATGAATGGAAGAAGAAGAAGAAGATGTGAGCTAGATATATATGATGGAGGATCCGATGGAGCTTAATTGCACTTGCAAATGGATGAATGAATATATAGACGATCGAGACGACGATCGATAATAATATAAGAATATGCAAGTGGAGAGAGAGAGAGAGAGAGATTCCGATCGTCCTTAATTTCTTTTTCCTAGCTAGTCAAACATAAAATATATCTGCAACTTGGATTATTATCTTAATTAGCAACACTACTTAAACAGCAATTAAGCTACTGCATGTAGTTATTACTATAAATTAATTATTAATCATTTTTTCTAATTAATTTCTGTTAAGTACAACGTACAGTATCGATATATGCTTGTAATTAATATGATATATATGGATCATTAATTATGGTCAATAATAGTACATGATAATTAATCATGGTCATGGTGGGTTATGTGCCTCAAAGTAGAAACTAATTAATACATTAATATTAATTAATTCATTCATTAATAACGTACTGTTTTGTTTGAATATATATGTACAGATCTTGGTACTTATAGTAGCTAAGCTTGCTAGCTGCCATTTATTGATATATACATATATTAATTTCCAGATTTTAGTTGTTCGAAAAAGTCTGGCAGCGGCACCACTGCACTAGAGATCCAATAATTGTATTTCTAGCTAACTAATAATACTATAATGTAATGATTGAATATTAGTAATTAATAAATAATGTAGTATGTCCTGAACTGTACAGATCGATCTACGATATCAGTAGTAGTAGTTAATAATTTATATGGGTTGAAGACGTAGAAATTATATAGAATACCCCCATCGGGAAACGCCTTGAGAGAACGTGACGCCCATTATTATATACTCCAACAAAGACTTGTTTTATTTTAATTGGTATTTGCACTTGATTTAATGTTATTAATCGATTCATCCCATATTTTTAGTGTCATTTTTTTATGTGATTCAAGTGCTTAGGAGAACGTGGAAGATGGCACACAATGGAATTCCATGTGAGTCACTCTAGCTTCTCTCTCTCTCTCTCTCTCTCTCTCTCTCCACTGACACACACACACACACACACAGAGAAAGAGGCAAGTAGGCCTTGTGCTCATCTCATGCCCTCGCCAATCAATTACCCAGCGTTGCATCATAATTGGCCTGCAGCTGCAGGTATATAGTACTATATGTTTCTTTATTTATAAGTCTTAATTTGTCTTTATACAGTATATGCTGCATGGTCTTGGATCACAAGCTAGCCCACTCTCTCAAGTCTCTACATATATATCTACATAATGCACTTGCAATTAATTAGTTTATTTGACTAGTATACGTGCTGAGCTGAGCAAATTAATTAATCAATTAATAATTAATTAATTACCTCAATTTTTATTTATATAAAAGTACTAGCTAGCTAGCTAGGATATCCCAACTGTTTCAACCGATCGACGGTTATAATCAGCAGCCTTATGCTTTTGAGTGAATGACGATTCACCTAGCTAGACTATATGTGCATGCATGCGTATTAATTAGTGGAATACTATATCTTTATTATGAGTTAAGAGAACACGATTATTAACTAAAACCTCTAAAATTAAAGAATAGAACACGATTAGTTTTAATAGCTTAAAATCAAGTTTGACTAACTAATTTGGGTTGGTCGTCGTAAATATTATACTATTATTACTCCCAAGAAAATAATACGGTATTAAATAAAAATAAGAGGTAGCTACTGCTAATTAACACATTCATGAACCGTACCGAAGAGAAATGGTATGGCCATTGGCAATGGCCGGTGTTATTGTCAGCAGCATCCTCGGATTCGGATATAGTAGCAATCAAAATTAGTACTAGTACAATAGTATTTAAATGAGCTTAATTTGGACGGCCCCTAGAGAAGCGCAATTGTTAGTACTACATTATTTATATATAGTACAAGTAGTGCATCATAATTTAGGTAATGGAAATTGAAGCAGAACGTAACATCGATCTCATTTCTTTCTCTCTTTCTTTTTCTTTTCTTTTTATTATCACCAAAATCATATCTGAATTATAAATTATATATATTACCTCCATCTCGTTATATTGATTCTTATTTCCGTTTTGTCCGTCTCATTATATTGGGTCCATTTCCTAAAATGGTAAAAAATTTGTGGCTACAATTAACTATCTCTCCTTACAATTGATTATAGTCACATATCTATTTTGGTCCTCTCATTTCTTGGTTTGTGTGAAGGTCAAACTAAACCCAATATAATGAGATAGAGGTAGTACATATTATCTCCTACTTTCCTCATTGATAAATTCAAATACTCCAAAATCAATTTGCCCATTCTGCATCATTTGTCAGACCAAAAGATGTTTCTTTTAATTTCCATTTTTGTTAATGTACTAACAAAATAAATCTGCATTAATTTGCTCATTAAAAATAATATAAACTTGATTCTAGAACATGATGGGGGTAATTCAATTCCAAATTAAATCAGTTTTTTATACCTTGAAAATTATTTAAAAAATTAATTTACTAATATACAAGTCCTCTTTTTCATTATGCATCTTAGGCCAAGTTGTGAAGACTAATTAAGAAAACCAACTAGTTAATTGCTAGAAGAGAAGACATGCATTTTTAGGGTCAATCCATCCAACATTGCACCCCCAAGTTGTGAACGCTAAGAAAACCAACTACTACCTCCACCCCATTATATTAGTTTCTTTTCTGTTTTGATCTGTCTCATCATATTAGTTCACTTTTCTAAAACGACAAAGAATACTTGGCTATAATTAATTCTCTCTCCTTAGAATTGATTATAGTCACATATCCCCTCCTTCCTTAATTTCTGTGCACTACAACAAAAAGCTCTAGTAGTGACATAAATTTTTTAAAATTGTGATACTTATAAACGTTACTAAATAAAATTGTGACACATTTGAATGAGTAACTATAATGCATGTCACAAAAATATATAAGTATGCCACTAAATTTAGTGACATTTGACAGTGTAATTAATTTATTACATTTCTCCAAATATATAATTATATTTTTTTATATCACAAAAGTATATAGATGCATGTGTAAATGTAATAAAATTTCGTTACACTAAACATATAGCAAATGTTGTGACATATTCCTCAAATGTCACTAAAATTATGTTAGTACTAGACAATCTTGTTATAGATGGAAGATTGGCTGCCAAACATATATACAAAGGGAAAGGAGACTGGCCAGCAATTAACATGATTATATACTAGAGACGGTCAACTTCGTAAAGCTCTTAACTAAAGAAATTTGATTTGTACTCTTATAGAAAACAATAGTTATTAATTGTTTCTTCATTCATTGGTACTAGCAAACATCATTATATGCATTCACACATAAAAAATATATTATGAATTGTATTTTAAAATTCAAAGTATGTACTTTAAGCATGATAAGTTTGAATTAATATTCGTAATACTTTTCAAAAATATATATATACATATTATTTATTTATTTCAAGAGTAGAGATCTATGAATAAATGATACTCTCTTCGCCCGCCATCTTTAGACATAGTTAGTTTTTTAGTTGGTTTTGGAACTTTGTAATGATCGATTTTAAAATAATTTTTAGTAGTTTAGTTTTTTAATAGGATACTACGATTGTGGTGTTACCTTATAAAAAAACTAAACTCCAAAATTCATTAAAATTCATCATTATAAAGCTTCAAAACCAGCTAAAAAGTTAATTGTGTCTAAAGATCGTGGATGGGGAGGTAGTACGTTATATGACCAAATTATACTTATTTAAGCTTTGATTTTGTGTCTATTTTCAACTCATTGCAAAATGGGGTCAAATACTCTTTTTTATACTTTAAAACTACTCAAATAAGTGGTTAAGGACGAATTATGCTAGTCACCTTCCGTGGGCACCACGTCCGTTTTGACTATTTATCAACTATTCTTTCTTGTTTAATCATTGATCTATATTCTAATAACTTAAAAACTATTAATAACATCATTACATTCGCAAATTACATAAAATCAAACCTCAATTTGTTTTTATCTCTTGAATTTCAAAGAAATGAGTAAAAAGAATAAATCGAGATTTGATTTTTATGTAATTAGTGAATGTAATGATGTTATTAATAGTTTTTGAGCTATTAGAATATGGATCAATGAAAAAAAAAATAAGAAAAATCGTGATGAAATGGTCAAAATGTACTTGGTGCCTGCGAAAGGTGCACCCAGAAGGTGACTAGCATATAATTCCTCAGTGGTTAAGATCATCCGAGCATGCATTTGATTCTATACTAACAATCAGTTAATTGTAAAATTTTAAAACTATTCGCTTATGTTGAATTAATTTGTAATAATTTGCTTATGTGATCAAACTTGACTTTGAACAAATGACTTATTCGGCATTTCTCATTCTCACATCCCCAATTTCAAGCTTTGTTTACATCACCGTAAGCACTTTCAATATTGTCTCCTCCGTACTAGGCTTTTTCTCTTCATTAACAACACCATGAGAAATCGAGAAGTCCGGTGGAGGTTGCAATGCATTACTAGGATTCCTAATATGAAGATTAAGGTGTCTAGGCATACCTTGGTAACCTTGATGATATTGGCTACCTCCTTGGTCGCCCCCTTGATGGCCTCCTTGTTGAGGACGATAATTCTCATAGCTCCTATTATTATGAAGATAGTTGACATCTTCATATTAAAATTTTCAATTTCTTAAATGTAGAAATCGATGACTTCACCTAATTGTATTCGTTAAAATGTGCTAATATATAATTTGAGAAATTACTTCAAATTTTATTAAGTAAGCATTTTAATAATCAACTCTCCAACATTCTTTCGCCTTGGTTATTGAATTTCACATATAAAAATTAAATCCCAGTCATTCAAAATCATATTTCAAACTTCTAGTCCATAAAATATTTAACAAGGTCAATTCATTTAAAATGTACATTACTTTTATGTGGATTGTTTGACGTTTAAATAATATTTTATATATATGTGATTTATTACGTTTTTTTTTTGTGTGTTAAACCAAAATTAACATTGTAGGGAATTTTCAACATATGTACTACTTACCATATGTAAAATATATTAAATTTAATAATAATAATAATAATAATAATAATAATAATAATAATAATAATAATAATCGTGGTATAAAATTATATTATACCATCATAAAGGATATCAAAGGATAACGGACTGTCCGAGATTTAAGATCACCTTACCGGATTTTTTATACTTCAAAGTAAATGAGATATAAAATGGTATAAAAAAAAATTATACAACTTTAAACCTCCCTTTACAACATTTTCCTCAAAAGTAAACACACCCTAAATATATAATGAGGGTGCGTTTACTTTTTATACCGCTTTGTAGATAATATAATGTGGTATAAAGTGGCGGGACCCATATTTTTTATATGGTGTTTACTTTGTAGGAAATAAATGGATAATAGGTGTGTATAATATGGTGTATTATAAACCTGTGTTTACTTTTCTGATAATGATATAAAAAGAGGTATAAAAGTTATTACCACTTTATACTGCGTTTACTTTGATATATAAAAAATCCGGTCAAGCGGTATAAAAATTTAGATAGCCCGTTGTATTAATCCATGAGATAATATTATACCTAAGAAACAGGTATAATAATTTTATACCTCATTTTATGACTTATGAAATAGGTGCAATAATAATAATAATAATAATAATAATAATAAAAACAAAAATAAATAATAAAAAAAAAAAAATTATTAAAAAAACGAAAAAATAATAGTAATAAAAAAATAAAAATAAAGAATAAGTAAATAATAATAATAATAATAATAATAAACAAAAAATAAATAATAAAATTAATTAATTAATTAATTAATAATAATAATAATAATAACAAAAACAAAATAATAATAATAATAATAATAAATAGTAATATAAATAATAAAAATAATAATATAATCATAATATAAAATTATATTATACCATCGTAAAAGATATCGAAGGATAACAGGCTGCTCGAAATTTAAGACCACCTGACCGGATTTTTTATACTTCAAAGTAAACAAGATATAAAGTGGTATAAAAAAATTTATACTACTTTATACGGCCTTATCCCGCCTTTTACCAAAAAGTAAACGCACCCTGAGAATATAATAGGCAAAATATTTTGTAAACAACAAGGCTTTTTTATACAAGTATAGACTTGCCTAAAGAGTCCTCTTCACCGCTGATCCTGGCTTCTTCGAAGATATAAGAGCTGATGATAAGAGGGCATCAACAGCTTCGCGCTGTTGTTTTCTTTTCTTTATCGTATCATTGAGTATTTCAGCTTTAGCAGGAGCTTCCCTTTCACCCTTTTCCTTGACTCTTCGCTCGGAAGATGATGTACCGATTTTCGCATCTATGTGTTTTTGACTTCGACGACTCTTCTCCTTTCCAGTATCAGTTGAATGTGTCCTCACATTGTTATCATTGCTTCCCTTCACAACATCAGCTCTTACCACCTTACTTTGCTTCTTATTCTCCCTAAACACTGGGCTTGTGCTAGTCTTCTTATCTTGATTATCTTGCAATTCCAACATTTTACCCTTCAATACTTTGTCTTCACGATTTGAAATTTTAACAGAAGCTGTCTCCTTGGCATCTAAAAACTTTGTCCTTCTTTTGACATCTGTTGCTGCATCCTTCCTCGAACAGGGAACTTCTCCACCACTGCATTTTCTTTTCCTTTCAGAAGCAAGGTTACCACGTCCACCTGCAGCTTTGAGCCGTTCGTCTTCCTCAAACTGAGTAGTCAAGGAATTTCCTGCACTTGATCTGTTTGCTGAGCAGAACTTGTGTATCGAACTGTATGGCTTTCTGGCAGATACAATCAAATTCCTCTGTTTAGCATCTTCTAAGAGAGATGCCCAAGTCTGGTTGGTGCGTAGTGTTCTTGCATTACCAAAAACCCAAAGAGAGAGTTTAGCCCTAGTCAAAGCTACATTCATCCGTCTAACATCAGCAACAAATCCAATATTGCTGGAACGGACCTTAGATGTTTCATCACAGGATCCAGATGCTCTAACAGTAGAAAGTAGCAGGATATCAACTTCTCGACCTTGGAAACCATCAACTGTATTAAATTCCATATCGGAGGTAATAGAAGATCCAAATGCGCTGGTGAACCGTGAACGCAGAAGTGACAATTGACGCTTGTAAGGTGTTATGATGCCGATTCTTCCACCCCAAAATTCTGATGGATAACTGTCAAAATGACAATGCCCTAATCATACCAGCAATCATTGACAAATGAGAACTAAAGAGAGCAAAGACTGAATACCTTCTTTTAAGACACCGTAACACTTCAACAGCAGCATCAGCCTCAGACTCGTTGTACAGGGAGAGTGATGCAGAGTTCTTACCACGGAGCTCCAGACCATCATTGATGTCAAAAAATACATATGGCCCGAGGCACCAAGTGTCATGGAATGATGCAGCTCTGCTAGACATCTGATCTCCATTCTGCAATTTCCCCTCATAGAAATGCGAAGAAGGAAACCGACAAATCTCTGGATGCATCCTATACTGGAAATGTTATATATACTTCCACTATTAGTATAACGCAGAGGAACAAGACAAGTACACAACTAACAAGCAGCAGTGAAAGAAGAAATAGAAAGAAAACCAAAGGAATATAGTTATACTTGCAACAAATTTCAACACTAAATAAATATAAACGTTGTTAACTAGATGCATTATCTTTTCACAAAGAACATAAGTTTTATTTTCTTTCTCAAATAGAAGCGGATTCTCTAATGAGCTGACAAATTTTAACGAAGATTTTTGCTTGTTATCTTTAGTCATAAGATCTTCCAATCCTTTTGTTCTCTTATCCTTACAGTTGTCACTCCTTTTCCATTTACCTTGTCTGCTAAGAGGTTGAGCTAAAAAAATAAGATTAAAACGATTAAGCCAAAACAAAAATATCCATTTCATTCTCGGAGTTGAAATGACAAGTGAGGAAAATATTTTCAACATCACATCAAGATGGAAGTCTATTAAGCAAAGAGGTATGTACACTATTTGCCATCCTGAGTCACAGATCTTCAATATGAACACTAATACACGAGCAGAGAGAATAAAATTAGTAACATAGACTGCTAAAGAAACTAAGCTTTGGCAGTGTGATATCCATTGTCAAATAGTCGAACTCATCCGTTGATGAAATAACAAAGGAATATCATATCATAACACACAAAGTATATTCATAGGCTTTGACACAACTTATTGGTCTTCCAGAGTTACAAAAAACATGGAAAATCAGGGAGAGAATTCTACTTAACAATATACTCCAGATATTTGGACTACCTGTTGGGTCAGCATGATTACAGGATGACCTGCCCTCTGCAGTCTTTCAAACATGCTGCATTGGAACATGTATTTGCTAGCAACATTAGATAAAACTGTGGCAGGAAGCTGCTTTGGATCACCGACCTATCCAAAAGGATGGGAATATATTTCATTGATGCTTAGTGTAATCAAAAAGACAAATTAATAAGTGCCAACTTTATACTTACCATTATACATTTGGTTCCCCTCGACTTTAGGAGCTGAAGTGGAATCAAAGTAGCAGGTTCCAGGGCCTTCAGTAGAAAGCACCAATAAGGTTTCAGATTAAGGAAAGAGATACCAGCATAAATGAAGATATAGAAAATTACAGAGATATGACAAGACAAGACAGGGAAGGGAAAAGGAAGTACTTGAGCAGCTTCATCAATCACGACAGAATCAAACAGAGATGTTTCAGATGCATTCATGAATTTATGGCTTAATGTAGATTCAGAGCACACCCCATATAGATCTCCACCACAACCACTAAGTGTAGTCACTACAATTTCGGCCTCCTTCAAGATAGCATTCCTAAATTTATGTCTTAGGGCTCGGATTTCTTCATTGGCTTTCCTCTCTCTTGCCTGGGAGTTGGCAAGATCTGCATACATGGCTTTCTTCTTTTCGTATAACTGCCTTAGCTTTCCTTTTAATTCAGCATCAGAAAATATCTTGCCGTCTTCAAGACCTCCTTCCACAAGATCTTTACACTCATAATTTTCTTCCTGCACGCTAGCCCGCTTGGCTTCATAGAATCTTATCTCTTCTACTAACTTTTCTAAGTTAGTACGCAATATGGTTAGAGAATCTGCAAAAGTCCCACTCTTTTCATCATGTGCATTCCTCTTTTCTTCCCCTACACGATTTTCAACCAGTGTATCTATAAAGAAAGGAAGAGAATTTGGATGGACTGTCTTTGCATTACCAACCCTCACAAGATATGGCTTGTACCTCTGTCCATCACAACCATAAAGACCTTCATTCGATATCCGTGCAACTAGCTCATCAACTGCAGCATTAGATTGAGCACAAATGAGAATTCGGCCTCTACTGCAGGTTCCTGTATTCTTTTCCACATCATCATTTAATTGTTTAGCCAATGCTGCATCCTGCCAGGCTCTTGCAATTGCAGCAGATTGACTGATCCTTTGACTAGAGCTAGAGTTATTACTACAAGCTGATCCGCCATTTCTTAATCTCTTAGAATCATTCATCTGAGAGAGAGCAAGCAAACCACTAACAATAGCCAAAATTGTTCGAGTCTTTCCAGTTCCTGGTGCAAAAGTACAAGGAGGAATAATATAAATGAAAGGGAAACCCATAATTGTATAGAAAGAAGAAAGCACAACATGAATATAAATAGGACACTAATCAATAAATAACCACACCTGGAGGTCCCTGTATAAGAGTCAACTCAAAGTCCTTATTCAAGTCAAATGGTCCAGTTGCAAGATTGATTGCCTGCAGCTGACTGTCATTATATGACGATTTAAGAATCTGCTGCAGAGGTTGAGGGAGCTTACTCATACGTTGAGTTTCTGATTCATATTGACTAGAACGATACTTGACTGGGTTCAAGATGACTGGAAGCAGAGGAATTTCCCTCATCGATGACAGTGCATGGAATTCTCGTAATTGAGGGGTAATGGACATGATACGACTAACATGCCACTTGCTTCTCTCAGTAAGAAGTTTTCTAGCTCGATTGAGATGAGGACTGGCTTGAAGATACAGTCTAATAGCTAAGATATTTGACCTTTTTTTATTGTCTTTCTCACGCCTCTCAACCTACGAACACAGAATAAGCATAAGTGAAGATAAAGAGAAATACCGGGACAATAAATTCCCAGCAAATTTGTCATGTTTCTAGTTAACTCACCCATACACCACAAGCATTGAAAAAAAGTATTGCCAGGGCTGCTATATCACAGCAAGCTCTTAAGAATAAAAATGACACGACTTGCACAGTATCTAATACAACTACAAATGCATAATTGCTTTATAACAAGAAAGCATTTTATAACTTAATTTATATTGGGCAACCACTCAGGCCATACAGTTCATTAGAAAAATAAAGGCTGTCCAGATCTATTTCAAGTATGGAATACCTTTCCAACAGAATGAATATCACTGGTAGAGTTCTGTAGAGGCTGTCTAGTTAGTAATATGAGATCATTTTCCATCAGGCTTCTAGATCCAGGGAAATGATCATCATCTTGTACAAAGCGAACAACATGGAAATCATCGATTCTCTCAACAGATAGAACAGATAAACTTCCGGAACACAGTTCCTCAGAAGAAGCCATCTCCTGGTATGAACTCTGCAATTGCGCCTTGAATTCTTCCAGTACCAAGGGTCGGAAAATTTCAAAATACATATCAGGTGATTGGAAACAAACAGGAACTTCCTTTAGTTTGCCTACACTTTGAGAATCTTTCTCAGTTCCAGAAGCTAAGCCAACAGCAACAAAGAAATCCAACTCTAAGATGGGTCTATACCAGTCATCAAGCCTAGGGGACTGGAATCTTTTCATTCCACCACTCAGCCTCATTGAGCCAGCCCTGCTCCCCAGAGGTAAGGAAAGCTGGATAACTTGCCGTTTCGGGCCGGCAACACTTGGCTTCATACTGAGGGAATGCAGAGGTTTTGGTGGTTTGAAAAATGAGAACTTCCATGCATCATCATCTGTATCACATACTATGTCTTTAATGACTCCATCACTGGCTTTTGGAGCTTTATTAGCGCTCTGTTGCATTTTGCTTGCAGAAGCCATACTTAAATCATGAAATGCCTTGTTACTCGAAGATGCTAGAGACGCAGATGAATCCCCTTCTTTGGAGTTTACAACTTCATCCGGTACTTCAATCAAACTTGAATTGTTCCTTGATATGAAACAATTGGTTACACCACCTCTTGATTCAATTACATCTCCCTTACTTTGTGATAGCTCTTTAGGAACAGGGGATTGAGATATTTGTGCGCTGGTACAATCCGAATTGGTTTTCTGAACAAGATCATTAGAATAAGAACCTATCCGAGAACCAGCCTCAGAGGAAACTACTATACTACCAGGGTACTTAACATCTTTCTCTTTTGAGTCAGCTTTTGACTCTCCTCCAGCTACACTTGTACCAGTATGATCATCATATTCCGTAGTTTTAGAAGACCAACTATCGGAGACCCCCACATGGGCAGAAACATCAGATTCCTTCTCATCATCAGAAAGAATTATCAGATCGCCTCTCTCCATGTTGACCCATGGCTCAGAATCCAGGATAGTCACCTGACTCACTTTATCTTCACTGACTAACAGTGGCTCTTCCGATGATGCAAATTTTGACCGACTAGCAATCTTATTCAACACAGAACACTCTTCTTTCAATGAAACAGAAAGACGTGCTACTTGCTTGCTCACGTCATCAACTGAAACTTGTTCTGCACTCAAAACAAAAATTAAGTATTACATGTGCAAAGTTCTTTTGAAGAAATTGTGGAGAACAAAAAACAGAACAGCAAAACTGAATAGCTCACCACGTGAAATAATTTTTTCAATTTCAGTAATTGCTGAAGCAGATTTATCACCGCAAAAATCTCTAATTTGACCAAGCAAATAAGATAATGTTTGTTTCCAATATCTAGCCACAACAGCAAGTGATGACTTTCCCCAATCAGCCAAATCATGAAGCCACTTTTTGCTATCAAAAGTTTCCAACATTATGCCAGAATTCTTGGGATGTCTCTCAAAGACAACAGGAATAACTTCAAGAATACGGATACAGGTCATCTGAAACAAGATACAGAGAAGAACTTAGGTACTACTTTACACATAGCAGAAATTCACAGACTTCAGACAAGAAACTAAGGTGTCTTAAATCTCCTGTAAAATGCAACATAAATTTAAAGAGAAACCTGGTCAGACGTTTAGTTGATTAAGGATTTAGAAAAAGTCAATATTAATGGACTACTTATGATTTCCTCAACACTTAAAATAAGGTTAATGAACCAAGGTTTAGTTCATTAACCAAAAGTCATTTATCATGATAATACTTAAGGTTCTTCTCAGCAATTGAACCGCTAACACCATTTCCATAGCTGACACATGCACTAATAGAAGATGTTACTATTTTCAGAGACATGAAAATTGCTCAAAATATCAATGGATATGCTTGAAAAATTAAACTGGTAAAGGAACTGAAAAATTAGACAAATTTCTTTCAATGCTATCTAGCAAGAACCTGAGATACTGTGTAATCAGTGAATGCCTTGCCTCCATCTAAGCATTTCAGGAGTGATGGCCATGCAGCCTGTGACAGTAAGCAGCTAAACTTCTGCCACCATGTGGAGCTAATAATTGATAATTGATCACCACCATCAGAGGGTGAAGATTCAAATACAGGTTGCTTTAGAAATCCACCTTGCGAAGAAAATTGTGAAAGGTCAGCAACATCTGACAAATTTTGAGATTGCGTTCGAGCAGATGGATTCCCTTCTTTGAGCAATTTGTATAAGATGAAGAAGAGGTGATGTAACGTCGAAAAGTTAGAAAGAACAGAATCCAACTGAACCTGAAAATTATTGGATAAATCTACATCATTGCAGCATAATATGTGGACTCACACAGGTCCCTAAACTTCAGGAATTGCAAGAAAGAAAGTTATTCATAAGCAGGTGCAGCAATTATTAATAGACAATATAGAAGAAAAAAAAACAAGTTGCAGCTGAAGCTTATTATATATATGTGTTCTCATGCCAATCTTTTCACTACTAAGGACATGAAAATTTACATGCCTGTCAACCCACCTATAGATGTGTATATCATATTTCATAAATTAATTTTACACTTTATTTGTCATTTATTTCTATTTATTATGTCCTTTTATGTTGTGTTACAGCCAATATGAATATTCCATGGCCATGGCTGTGCCATGAGTAATCTTTATTCTGTTGTCTCCATTTCTATCTTTATCATGTCATTATCGTATCGGCACAAAATACAACATGATTACCCTGAACAAAAAATAATGTAGAAGATTATGATTATTTGTGAATCATATTCTGTTTTCATAACAAAGAAGTCTTTCAGAAAATAGAAATCTGCAATAGATATGGAAAGATTAGTTATCCCAGTCAAGCAACCCTCATTACTTGAGTGCACTTGAACGTTGCAAGCAAAGTTAACTACCAATATGGAAAAGACAGACACATGTGCAACTATGTCTTTACCAATTTTAGAGCATGTCTCAATCCCAGAAGGATGCCTAGCAAGGAGGACTGTGTAGAGCAAAGAAATTGCAGACCACAAGTAAGGCCACGCACATTCGAGGCTTGTTCGAGAATCAGCCTACCCACTTGTCTGGCATTCTACAACAATGAGATAAATTTGCTCCCAACTTTAGACAACTCTATCAATTAAATATCAATCTTTGCAAAGCTCTTAAAGAAAAAGTATCATTAATTACATCATTAGGATCCACAAGTAAAAGAATCAAACTGTTGCTCATCACAGGCTCCCAGATCCACAATTTTCTAAGCTCTCCTTGCTCCATTCTAATGGTGTAATGTGTAGTTAACCTGCATTGTTTATCCACATTGTGCAATCCTTAGAACTTTATCATTTAGAGCAAGAGAAACCGCATTTTGCATGATCTCTGACAAGAACATCTGATATAAGCCACTAACCTCTTGAATGTCCTAACTAAAGGCCGGCACATTGTTGAAGTTCTAATAGAGTTTCTAGACTCTGTCCCATCCCCACCATCATCAGAACCTGATGGGACCTTCCACCCCAAAAGATAAGATATTTCTGAAGCACATGTGACCAACCAATTCCGAACAGAAAGAGACATTTCTGTGCTATTTTCAGTCTCTATCAGTGAAAATCTAGATAATGCCCAAATAACAGCCTTGGCAAAGGATATTGGAAGGGACATTGGATCAATTTCAACCAATGCATCAAACCATAGCATGGGTACACACATCCAGCTCCCATCTACTTGGGAGACAACTTTATGCTGCAAACTGAACTCCGTCCAACAACTACTATCATTATCTTTAACATGGAGGCTAAATAGAATCTCTTCTTCGTCATCTGCATCACTAGAATTAGTAGGCCTAATGGGTTTATCACTGGGATGCAACTGCCCATTAAGAATTGTAGAGATCAATGCAGAAGCATCAGACACTATGATAGTCTGAATTAGATCAATTGCAGGTTGCCGAAGGGAACTGTGAAGTGACGTGTCCTTTAGGGAAGACACAAGAGAAGGACCCCTGTAAATTGGAAATCAAGGAAAATTTGGAAATAATCAATATCAAGATAAGTCACTGCATAAATGCATGATTAGGTGTCCAAATCACCAGTAACGTGGCATTACTCATCCATGCATCTAAAATATAGCTCGTGGATATGTTCCTAAGAGATGCCTACCACATATGTGCACATTCAGAAGGTGGATAGGGAGGATCCATCCTGTAACCTCTGAGAACAATGAGAAAAGCAATCTGCATAAACAAGAGAAAAGGTAAGAGTTGAGAGACAGATATTAGAGGAACTAAAGAACAGCATGCTATGGTATAGATGCCGTAGAACACGGAACGCAACCTGACTAGCCTTTTGCCGCATCAGTATGCTAAAATTACTGCTCACAGGCACTTGATGCAGGAGAAAGTAAATAAAATGCCTTCTCTGCTTTTCATATTCTCCATCTTGCAGAGCTTCGAGGGACTGGAGGTATTATATAAACATTATAGGCAATAAATCATATCAGACCAATAATGTGTTCAAGAAAATCAACGAAGACAGAAGAGATAGAATTAAACAAAAATTAGAAAAAACAAACATGCCTGCAGAAAAGGTTGGAAAAGATCAAATATTTCTTTATGGCTTTTCTCATTTCTGGTATGGAAGCACTGACCGAGAAGTGTATTTCTCATGACACTAGGAGACAGTGAAGCCCTCAACCATAGTTTGTAACCTGTGTAACAGAAATACCAAATCAGGAGGTGCCAATAGTTTTCACACATAAAATTTAACAAAATATTAAAGGGCTCATATACCTAGCTTCTCAAACAGTAGTTTCAGGCAGTTGACTGCATGGGAAAACTCGAGTGAATCGTCACTAATATGGTTCAACACGATACTAAGAAAAATGGGATACCGATCTAAAATCCCTTCTTCAAATGCTTGAGGCTCGAGGTACCCCATCCTTCAAGATATATAATGGACCATATTATAACTACAGAACAAATAAATGCTTGCACATATTGAGAAATTAAACCAGCTGCTTCCTACAATGCTTTCATTCCAAGCCATACTGTTATTTGATCCAGTTGCACCCTTGGCCTTGAAGTCTCAAGAGTTGCCTGCACACCTTCTGTTTCCAAAACATATATGCATTTTTTCAGTAAATATTGCAACTGATCCAAGTCAGTTGATCTCCTGCATGAAGAGGAAGAGGAAGAACAGGTTAGTATAATGCGACCTTCAAGGAATACCTCCATTCTCACACTCACAAACCAGCAACCTAAAACCAATGAATCATAGAGGATTTAATAAACACAAACATATGAACCAGATGCTCAAAATTTACTAGAATCAAGATACAACAAACTGCCAATACAAGGAAAAAGGGCACCTCAATTTACCCATATGTCCAGCCAAGCGAAGACCTATAGATCGAACCCTTCTGCTTTTGAAAAAAAGCAATGCATAAACTCCCTGAAGAAAAAAAATAAGGAAGAGAGGATGGTTTTTGTTAAATGGCTGCAGAAAAGCCAAATGCATGTAATATATAGTATATAACATAAAAGAGTATATAAAAAATAATGAGAAGACAAGTGATTAAATCATACCGGATACTGTTGGTGTCCATCTAATGCCAAATCGTGAGAATTATCGACGGCTTCGATAAATTTTTGAAACTCCATGGCCAAGTTTTGGTCATCGAGCAAGATGGGGAACATCAAAACCTTAAAAACAATTAACAACGAGGAAATAAAAAGTGAGTCCTAAAAGTTATTACTGCAGGTGAAGTTGGCATTCATCAGATAAAAGTACCAATAATGAGGAATTGCAGTATTTCTGTCCATGGGGATAGATTTTTCTGTAAACTTGAGTTTGCCAAGATAAATT
Organism: Mentha longifolia; assembly: GCA_001642375.2. Classification (NCBI taxonomy): domain Eukaryota; kingdom Viridiplantae; phylum Streptophyta; class Magnoliopsida; order Lamiales; family Lamiaceae; genus Mentha; species Mentha longifolia. The sequence continues at coordinate 310,898 of CM038116.1, forward strand.
TTTTAAATATCATCATTAGACTTCTAAAAAAAAATCATCATTAGAAGAAAGATGTGAGAGGCTGATAAAGAATCTCATAATAATCAATGTTCGGAACGTTGATATGAGTGAAGCAGCACATAGTAGCTAAGATAGGTTCAGCATTGTCAGTTATCAACATATTCAAATCCATGGAGATTTGATCTAGATTAACAGGCAAAACTCATTAAATTGCAGTATTGCACTACTGCAGGCAATATGTTTCAAATGGAAGGTGCCAACGTCCAGCCAAGTTGCAAATGCAAAGACCCAATTCATTGAAAAAACTTAAAGGCATATCATGCACAAAACAGATTTCACACATTAATAGCCGTTAGTACTGGTACACATAGCAATTGATTCATCTGAAACGATTAAACACTGAAAGTACAACTCTCAACTTTTAACAAATATGTAAATGCGAGTTGCAGTATATTTAATAGCATAATGGAACCATTACTTAGAGCTAACCACGATATGTTCAATATGCCATTATTTAAAAGCAGGTAATGGAACTCTGAACTGCAAATACTTGGATGAATTAGATGCTTATTCGTTGTATGCTGTAATTGTTTTTCTGCACTCGCTAAAATCCAGATTTCTTTCTTAAGGATAGTAGTGCCTCCTAAATACAAGGTTAACATCTTATGGATGTTCTGCAGCACAACCTTGGAGCAAATCAAATCAGAAGTGTATTGGCTCATCTCACAATATTACTTCTATACACATTTAGTACTCTTCATCTGACATGCTTCACATAAAAAAAAGAAAATTTAAAAGTTAATCACTGTCCCCCTTTTTCCCTATGCAGGTAATACATTTTACAAGTATAACCCTGCTGTACCAACATTTAATCAATCATATATCTAATCTAAATAAACTTAATACCAGAAGTCACAGAGCAACAATAAGTAAATTGACTCCACACCACATTTAGACTATACAATGACATATAAGGAAAAGGGAAAACCAAGATGGAGTATAAACAGGTACCTCAAACATAACACTAACAACTTCACCATAATCACACGATGCATCATACTCTCCTCTAACTATTCTATCATTAAGATCCTTAAGGTGTGTGGTTATTCGTTCTTCATCAATGACACGCAGCACATCAAGTAGAGGGCCGATACAGCCCTGCTCGTATTCGTTTTGATACATCTCTTGTGCTTGATGATGCTGGTGAATGCATAAAGTGCAGCCTCGCATCTCTCCAGAAACTCTTTTCCACAGAAGCTTGAGAGGAGAATCTTGGGATTCCTCCTTGAGATAATTATAAAATGTCTCTAGAAGAGGCCCCATCAGATCCCAATAGCCACACCATACATGATCGTCTTTTGGCAAATGTATCAAGAAGTTGAAGGCATCTGAAAACCTGGATATATGTATGGAGCATTGTTATCACGGAATAAAAATTACTACTCCATATCTCTACACTCCAATTCTAGTTACAAGCCAAAACAAATACTACTACAATATAAGTCAAATGATTAACAGATATTGAATAACAACTTGTCCAGTATAGTTCTTGATTCCAAACATAGTCCCTCAAGATTAACCCCAAAAATAGAAGGTGGGCAGAATGGCACCCTATACAAGCTCACACTTATTGAGAGCAAAATATGACGAAGGAAAAAAGGGAGCAGAAGCGAAAGGCAAGAACCATTGTTCTTTGAGAAGGCGGAGACGACGACGTTTGACAGGATGAACGGAAGAAAGGGCGGCATCGTCGTCGTCTTCTTGCTCGATGACACTCCATCGCTGCAACAGCTCTTTCCTGCTGAGGCTGGCTTTCTTCGACATTCTTCCGATTCAAAGAATTAGGGCTTTCCTTTTTCCCGCGAAATGGAACGAGACATCCACGGGGAAAAGTTTACTTGTCTGTCTATTTTTTTCTTCCTTTTCTTTTCTTTCTTTTTCTTTCTTTCTTTATACAGTAGTAGTAGTATTTTTTTTTATAGACTCAATATCAGAATAAAAAATTACTGCTCAAATATTTATCAGTGGTTTTTATAAAAAAAGTGAGTACCCCAAAAGCCAAACCCAACCAGAGTAGGAAGGAAGGAAGAGGTGATTGGATTGTGAGCAATTCAAGAAAAATAAACCCTAGATAGAGATAGAGAGGGCGCCTCCCTCTATTTCAAATCTTATGACTATCTTTCTTCTTCACTAGTAGGAGGAGTAGTAGTTGGGTTTTGTTTTTGGTTGGGGCAAAACAACAAACAACTATCCATTCCGGCATAAATATCTTCTCAGGCTAGGGGGGGGTCAGGTGTGGTGGAAGGCGGGAGAAGTGGGCAGATGATCCAAAAGACTCCGGCCCAGACTCAGGTACGTCTCTTTCTCTTTACTTTTCTGCCTTTTATTTCTCATCATCCACATCTCATTCCTCCGCTTCCACCTTTTTCATATTTCTCCTCATTTATATGTATATGTATATGTATATCATCACGTGCTCCGCTTTCGTTTTGTTTCACACCCACATACACATACATACACCTTCCCTTTCTAACAGTTCAAAATTCGCCATCTGCTTGCTTGTTGAACTGATAATTTTCTTCTTTTTAACAATGGCGCTTAAATCTGAATCGCAGAAGAAGAGCTACTGCGTTATGGAAGATATTTATGGAGTAGTCATGGCGCCCAAGCAGGAGCTTCAACAACTTCAACTGCAACTTCACAACAAGCCCGCTCATCCGCACCTCATGCTTCCTGATATTGGACGAGCATGCCAAGTCTGTCCCTTTTCTCTTTTACTCTATTTGCTTTTCTTTTTAAGTTTTTTTTTTTTATTTATTTATGCCCTTTTGCTTTTTGTTCCGATTCCCACCACTTGCTTGCTCTGGTGTTCATTGTTTAAGTTGCCTTTCACTACATGGAAGTGGGTATATTGTCCCATCCCTTTTAGAGGACTTCTTTTAGTAAAGGACTGAATTGTCGCTCTGGTTCGGTGCTACTCCTGTATCATTTTCTTACGTATTTCTTGAATTTCTCTTTGTATAACTCTTTTGTAAAGAATAAAACTGCATTTATAAAACAGTATCTAGTTTGAGAGTCGAGACAAGGAAGATATTGGGTCATCTTAGAAGATTGAGCGTTTTCTTTTGTTATTTGCTTCAGGATTTCTTGAAAACCAGAGAAGTGGGAGAGTTCCTCAGTGGAGCTTTGGCTGGGGCCATGACTAAAGCTATCCTTGCCCCTCTTGAGACCATCCGGTTGGTTTTTCTTGGATGTAACTTCTGAATGTCATCCTGTCTTTTGTATACTTCCTGTAGTTCAGCTAAGCTCTGCTTATGTACTCAATTTTTTTTCATTTTTTCTATAGTTAGTAATGTTTTCTCTAAAGAAGATGTAAAACCACATCTTATGATGATTCAACTTTGTAGTAATGACTTCCTAGTACAATGCTGTTGTCGATGTAATACACTTCACTAGAAGTTCATTTGAATGTCTTTATGAAATTCTGTTGTCTAAGGTTTGAAGTGTTTTTAGTTTCTTCTCGTGACAAAAGAAAAGGAAGAGGTTCAACTTTGTAGTAATTAACTCCATTTTGAGGACTCTTACCTGGTGATGCTTTGTGGGTTTAGTTTAGGCTCTATAAATTAGGGAAAGGGTTCTGAGAAATGGTTTCTTCGGTTAGTTTACTGCAACTGGTAGGAATTGATAAAAAATTTAGAATTGTGCATTGATTTGGATATTCAGGGAATTTTGGTAATGTGGTAAATTAGCATTTATCTTAGCTCGTCTGATCGAAACATGCAGGACAAGAATGGTGGTTGGTGTTGGGTCCAAAAACATTTATGGCAGTTTCGTTCAAATTATTGATCAACAGGGTTGGCAAGGGCTGTGGGCTGGGAATGCAATAAATATGCTGCGAATAGTGCCCACACAGGCAATTGAGCTTGGAACATTCGAGTATGTAAAGAGAGCAATGACTTCAGCTCAGGAGAGATGGAAGCAGAATGAAGGCCCTAGTCTGCAGATTGGGCATTTAAATGTCACTTTTTCTCTGTCCTGGTTGTCTCCTGTTGCAGTTGCTGGTGCGGCTGCAGGAATTGTTAGTACCCTTGCCTGCCATCCCCTTGAAGTCTTTAAGGTAAGCACAAACGTGAATCCACGTTCTATCTCGCTGCTTCCCGTCCTGTGTCGTTCTCTATTTTATTGTTTTTCCCTAGATAAATCCTTGAGGTTGTTTTTGTTCAATCTTATGCAGGATAGATTGACAGTGAGCCCTGATATATATCCCAACCTAAGTATTGCAGTAGGCAAGATATACAAGGAAGGTGGGATCAGTGGTCTGTACTCCGGGCTGTCGCCCACATTGATCGGAATGCTCCCGTACAGCACGTGTTACTATTTCATGTATGAGACGATGAAGAAATCTTATTGCTTAGCAAAGCAAAAGGATTCTTTAACTCGTGGTGAGATGCTATTAGTTGGGGCGCTTTCTGGTAATCATCCTGCATTTTCGTGCTACCTTAGTTTGGATTAGTTAATGTATTATTATCTGAGATGGTGGAGTTTGTTTGATTTCAGGGTTGACAGCGAGCACCATCAGTTATCCGTTGGAGGTGGCGAGAAAACGGCTGATGGTGGGAGCTCTTCATGGGAAATGCTGCCCACCAAACATGGCGGCTGCGCTGTCGGAAGTTTTGAGAGACGAGGGAGTGAGGGGGCTGTACCGAGGGTGGGGGGCTAGCTGCTTGAAGGTCATGCCTTCGTCTGGTATCACATGGATGTTCTACGAAGCATGGAAAGACGTATTGCTCGTTCAAAGACAAAGGCGTCCCTCCTCCTGATTTGTAATCCAAATGAACCAAACCATCCTCTAGGAGCCATGACTTGTTTGATGCAAAAACAATCATCGTGCATTCTTCACCAATTTAATTTTTGAATTGTGAAGACTAAAGTAATGCTAACTGCCATGGTCGGCACCATCATGTAACCAATTTTGTTTATGCTTTTGTTTTATATAGGCAAAGCTTATTGAACACTTGAATGCAAGCGAATATTTTGAGTTTCTTCTTCCTATATTATAACTTAAGACGAGACACAGGGAGAAAGCTGTGCAGTTGGGGGGAAGCCACTTATAACTATGAACTACTTACTTGTACATTCTACTTAGAATTTATGTAACGCATACATCACAAATATATACTATACTGCAAGCAAATATATCTACCAGCATTGCATTATCATTTATCATCTTCTTCTTTTCTAAGAGTATATGACTTTAGTTCCCAGGATACCAGCACAGCCTCAGCCTTTTCCCACGCAGAATAGACTTCCTTGTGAATAAGGAAGACCCCTGACTGTGTTGGAAAAAGTAGTCTACGACTCTGAAGATCCATTATCTGCATGCATATAACAATAAACAATCAGCTAACACTTTCACATAGAGAGAGAGAGAGAGAGAGAGAGAGAGCTATACCTTCTTCGCCAGACAATTGTTCAAAGCGAGCAACTATGTGTTTTCCATAGGTATATTTCTTCAAAGCAACGAGATGAAGCTTGATACATTCAAGCAATCTCTCTCGCTGCTTCTCATTGCTAATATCAATAATCTTCTGCACCACGTAATTTGCGTACTGATCCTTCATCATTGTCTGAATACCAAGTTCATCAGCAGGAGCATGTGCATTAAAGATTGAACATCATAAAAACACTAGCCAGGGAGAGTTCTTCAACATATGCTCTTTTCCCTTAAAAAGTTAATCACAAATTTCTCTCTTACCAATAAATTGTCGCCATCATCAGGCTGTGCAAGAATCTCATCAATGATACGTTCACATTCAGCAGAGTCACCATACTGGAGGCATTTCTCCACCACGTTTGAAGCGTACTTATGCTGGCTCAATGGTACAATTCTCCCACACAATTTATTGATGATTCGACTCCGCTCAAATGGTTTTCCCCTCTCCAGGACATGCTGTAACAGTATACCAACTTTTTGAACTTAATATCAAAGATGGATATAAGAAATATGGGACAAAAGGATAAGGGACGAAAAATCTTTCTTGAGGACGAGGATTAAAGAGAAGACATACCTGAGTAACATAGTTACCATACTGATCATGTGCCAGATCATATGCAGATTCCATTATCTCATCCACTATTGGTCGACATCGTAAGTCATCTGAACAATGCTCCAAGACTCTCTGCAAGCAGAGTTGGGAAGATTCCATTATCCATTCTTTCACAAGACTAAGGATACATCTATTCACTATTAAAATCTTATCTAGCGCTTATTATAGTGCCAATTGGCATCTAGAATCTGTAGCTAAAGAAAATGAATAATTATAGTTTGCGAGTTCTTTCCAAATATCATAAATTATAGCAGTGGACTTACTAAATTTTAAGTGAATAATCAGCAATTATTCTTTTTCCCTCATGCTCATACAAATAAAACATATGACAAAATGCATTAACCAAAATCTTGATATGAAAATCATAACTGTACCTTAACATATACAACAATTAACTATACGTGCATGATTTGAAGATGTACAATATTTTCCTTTTGACTTGAACTGTTTCTCATTTGCTAGTACATCTTTGTAAATATTCCAAATAAGTTTCCATAAAATCTAGTGATGGGTAATAATCTGTAGATAGATATCAGTTAAGTCTGCCAACATGAGAGAGCTTCAATCTTTAGCATCGATGATGGTTACAATTATCAAGTCCAAAAAATAATATAAAAATGGAAGGAAGTTGCACTTGTGGGAGTGCATCTGGGTGAGTTTCACGTAGTAGTTGAAGAAAAGAGTGTCAGTATCTTTCATATTTTCTTATCTTCCTGATTTTTGGTGGATTTGATGCTGTAAGGTTTAATATAAAGAAATGGTCCATCAGAACTTACAGAACAAATTTAATATATATATATATATATATATATATATATATATATGTGTGTGTGTGTGTGTGTGCGCGTGGTACCTGAATGACACGGCAACCGTATGGATGAGTTGATAGTGTAGCTACTTGGCCCCGAAAGGCGGCGATGATAAAATCAATTTTTTCAGCAGGCAGACATTCAATACATTTCTGTATCACATGATTTCCATTTTGATCTCTCACACATCTCATCACATGCCCATCAAGTTCAAGCACCAGCTCCGTCTTCTGATCAACTTCAATAACCTCTAGTGCCTAACGTGTATCCACAATCAAAATAAGAAACAAGCAAGTTTACATTCATATGATGCATCTCATTCATGTTCTTTGCTAATTATGGTAGAATACCAACCAGCACCATTCCTAAACATAAACTATCAGGAGCACTGGTTTTATTAGGAGTTTGAACACTAACCAATGATTGTAGGAGAAATAAACTTAGTATTTGAACAGAAAAATGAAGAAAACAAACAAAAACACATAACAAGCCAAAGCATAAGGATTAAAGGAGTACCAGACTACCAGCATAACAAGCAAATCACTCAGTAGTCATCAGTATAAGCATATCACTGGAGAGCATGCCAATTATTTACTGAAAAAATTTCGGAAACGAATGAACGTTGTTCAACAGGATACTTCAGTTGAGGTGTGCTACATGGGTAAGAGACTTGAATAGGTTCAAAGTTCAGGAGAAATTATTTACTTATAACGATGAGAAGAGCAGACAAAAGTGTTCAACTGCATATTCTAGAAATCATGGAGACTACTAAGCACTGTAGTAAATGATAGAGTTTTAAAGATCTGAATTAATAAAAACAGCATATCAAAGTGAAGAAGGCCAAAACGGGGAACCTTCATATATGTCCAATTGTGATGAAACAAAGTACTTAGTAAAAAAAGATATGGCCTAGCACAGACCTTTTGAATTACACGGCAACCGTACATCTGTAAACTTAAAGGAAGCATCTGTCTTGATAGTTGATTTGCAAGTTCCTTCCTCTGCTCATAAGTTCCATGTTCAAAGAACTGCAAACACCATATCGCAGTACAGACATACATGAGCCATAGAGAAGCAAAAATATAGTATACAAGTTCATATGTGCCATAAGATATTCAGTTCCGTGAAACTAAGAAGCCTACCTTCTGAATGACATAGTTTCCGAAGACATCAGTCATCAATTTTGAAGCATGGGGAAGAACTTCCCTGAAAACCAACTCCTTCTCTTCAACACTACAATTTTCCAACTTCTGTTGTATAAATCGACTTCCGTGCTGATCAACGCTGAAGTTGCAATGCATGTTAAATGATTTTATCCATTGACGATGATAGTCGAGCTGCATTATAAGGATAAACAAAACAAAAACAACCTCATACCTGAATTCAACAATACGACCTACAATGTCAGAGAGATCAATTCTTCGAGCACTGCTAGCTTTCAGTTCTTCAAGAAAAGAATGTTTCCTATGGTCATTATCACCATCAGCTCCCCGTTGTCCTTGCCATCTAGAATAACTACCAACATTTTTATCTGAGTTCTGAGAAAATCCAACATCATATCTTTTTCCCAATGAATTAGGGCCTCCAATTGGTGAATCTGGCAGAACTGGACTACCAAGAGGTGATGACCTAAACTGAGGCACAAATCCCAGACTTGTAGGACTGCTGAGGTAAGTACTACTCGATATCCCCATTTTCCTCGGACTTGGAATGCCAACACTTCCACCAGGGGGTAACTGGAATTTCTGATCACCTGTATGAGTAGTAGTAGTAGTAATTGGGTCATTTAGTAAAATAAAAGAATCAACTGGTTTGCCTAATCATACCAGGTGAAGGCAACTGGTTATACTGCAGAGATGCACTATACGGATCCTGCACAGCTCCTTGGAAATATTGCATGGAAAGAGGATCCGGAAAGGTAGGCTGAATCGTCAGTCCAGGTTGGCCATAGAACCTGTTCATGTTCTGGACAACAGACCCTTTGGAGATGTTTTCCCCAGTGGGAAACCCAGCACTTTGGCCACCAAAACTTTGTCCCGAATTGACATTAAAATGAAAAGGAAAACCTGTATGAGGATATCCAGGCAAATATGGGGGCAGATATGAGGAACCCATAGCATATCCACTAAATTGTGGAGTGTATAGGCCAGATGTATTGAAATTAGTATAAAATGAATTTGCTGGAGCCATGTAAGCTGCAGTAGTTGCATATAAAGGAGGGTGGGCCCCAGGAGAATGAAGAAGTGGCTGCATCCCAATAGAGGTAACCTCCGCATGGCCTTGTGGAACTGAGTTATTGTTAAATGATTGCGGACCAGTTCCTTGTACTTGAGATCCAGGAACACGATAACCTGCAGCATGCTGAGAATGAGTACTCTGTAAATGTACTTCATCCAGCTCATCATATTCTACTCCCTGTTTATCTTGATCGCTCTCCACTCTATCAATGCTTTTGGAAGCATCTGACTCCATATTACCACCACTAACAAATTCATGAGTAAAATAAGCATCCTTACGAGTAAGTCCAACCTTCTGCTGGGAAGTAGACCCTCCTGAGGTGTCAAGGGAAGAATCTATTGGTAATGAAGCTGCTGGAGGTTCCTTTTTTAATATTGACCTGAGAGGAAAATCAATCAATCATACTACTAGAACCCATACCTGAATTTGGTTCAGGTGGCTTTGAATCTTCGATGGACAAGGAGTCCAATGTCAGGTTCTGATTATCATGATCAAATGGTTCTTCTACATGGCTTGAGGAATGATTCTGGCTAAATATTGGAGAAGGTGTTCGGGGGAAATCCTCCTGAAAGTTGCAAGATAAACCATAAATAAAAAATGAAAAGAAGTCTTATATCCAGAATGATAGATATATTCTTCAATCATCAGAACAATTTCTATTTCACTGAAAAAAAAAAGCTAAGATAATGGAGTGATATTTATAAAAGAACTTAGGAAATTGTCAAATATGTTTTAATTTAAAAAGGACGAGCCAACTTTCACAGCACTCTCATGTCATTCTCCCTCTGTCTCTAACCTTCAATATGTCGAGGAGAAGGTAAACAGCAATCATTTTAATATCCAGATAGAAGAATGTATGCTGACAAGTGACACCAAAGTAAACAACAGAGGTTTATGATAACAAAGAGCTGAAGGAACTTGAAGATGATTTAACAATTAAAAGTTGCTTAGTTTTCATTAAGGCTACTGACAAAATTAGACGCCAATTGTCTGCTTAAAATGTCAGCATTTATTTAAACCAATACAATACTGTCTGTTAGGAGCGACAAAAGTTTCTCCGAAGATACTTGTGAATAACTTTGGAACAAGCTTTTCAGCATCCGTAAGATAAGGTCAAAAACATCATAATTTCTTAAGACATTCCATAGGCAGCTTCATAGATATGAGTCATATGACAATGATCGATAATCATAAACTCAATTTTCACAGACAAATAGTACCTGTATGAGATCAACCAAGCTTTTATGACGACCGATAGATGAAACCATGTTCTGCTCAAGAAAGATACTGCTATCTGTTCCATCATCCGAAGCTCCCTTGGGTGATTCAGGCTCCTCCTTGTGAGTGGAAAGAGAACTTCCAGGAATGTATATAGATCCACTACCATGAGCATCTCCAGATGATAATCTCCAGTTATTGCCACTTGAAACCCCCCCAGTCTGGCGTACAAGGTGCATGTTGCTCCTCGAAATAGTATGAGGATGACTATTTAAATGGGCTGAATACAAAGGATCATCTTGCTTCAGAACTTCAGATTGAGAATGCTCTAAACTACTACTCAAAGCTGTCGAATTGGAATATATAAGATCACCAAAAGCCGCAAAAGAGCCCTCAATGCTTGGAGGTGCACTACCACTGCGGTTGGGAGCAATTTTACTTGGGTTTCTATCAATAGTATGTCCTCTAAGCAGCAATCCCAGTTCATCAGTTACTGCACTAGCTGAAGCAAAGGAAGCGGTGCCCCTGGATGGTGACCACTTTCCAGCTCCACTGCTATCCACAATTCTCATAGGGTTTTCAGTCGCCATAGTAGCTCTTGTTAAGCAACACTGGTTTTCACATGTCTTTTAATTAGGCAGCAAAAATGTTGCAGTAAGTCTATGGATTTTAACCGAATGAAAAGCAAATGAAATTGAACTAAGCCAGGAGTATAAAACTTGAGGATCGACCAAAAACTGAGCTGAGAACAAGGTACAGGTGATAGTGATACTATAAAATTTGATATGCTACACGCTGATAGTGGCAATGAGCATCACAAAGCAAAGACTAGCAAGCCTACGTACACAGTCAATCGTTTGAAAAACATTCAATAACAATTACTGTGTATGATGAAAACTAGAATTTTAACACTACATACTCCCACGCAGTTTAACCATTAGCATAGATTTAAAAAATCTAGGGTGATCTTTCTATTCTTCGGCAGACATACCAGTATCAATTGCATGATGAACGGCTGCTCAGTGAAACAGTGATCAGAATCAAAACATAATTGAGTAGTGATTCTAAAGATATTATCTTGATTATACCAGGGATGACAACAGACACACACAAGCACGCACACCAACAAAGAATTAATCGTAGAAGAAAAAAGCCAGGAGCTTGAAGTCATAGCAAGAATTCGAGCAAAACAAAACTCAAACCACTATGAGCTAAACCATCGCCCTTTCTCGACCAACAACTAAAAGGGGATAACAAAAAAATAGGCAAGACTGCAAGAACTCGGTGGAAAACAAGATTAAATAAGCATATAGTAAAAAATAAGGTTTCAAATTTCAATTACAAGCATATATGATGAAGCGAGGTCAAACATGACATAACTCACCCCGTTGAATTAGGGACTCAACTCCGATCAACAGTAGAATAGAGAACCCAGAATTCAAAACCCAAGAAGAAGAAAAAGGAGGAGGAGGAGGAGGAATGTTTCCAAAGAAAATGAGAAAAAACCCAAACCCAGAAATAAAAGAGCAGTTTAAAATACATACATGTCGCTTCCTGAACCCACCACCGTGTCTACAGACTACACTTTTTGTTTTTCTTTTTTCTTGTTTATTTTTGTTTTTTCTTTTGGTTTGTAACTTTGTACTAGTATTAATTAATATCGATTATTAAGGGAGGAATAGTAAAAGCAGAGGTGTAATAAGACTGTTGACTCTGGAGAGAAGAGACTAGATGATGATGATGATGCATACATGCAGTCATGCACTGCTTCTTCGAATTATCTCAAAGTTTTCTTTCACACTAATCATCAATCAACAAATTTCAATATTCAACCGCAGAATCACATCTAAAATAAATTGTTTTTCTTTGTTAAATTAAAATATTCCATGAAAGAAAAATGATGAGAAAAGGAAAAAACTGAAAATGCTCGTCGTTAGCCTCATTTATTTGATCGAGCAAATATTTATTTGTATCAGGAAAAGCTGCGAATATCAAAATGAAATAATTATATAATGATTTAAGCCAATGAAATACAAAAATAATCTTGATTAGGAAAAAAAAAAGTACAAACAGTTACTACTAGTTACATAGAAATTGCAAGTCGTGATAACATAAAATATTTGTATTTTGAGGCTGAGGGGCGATGGATGGCATTTGTTTTGCGTGCTATGTTTACCTAATACTACCAATCAAGAAACATATTATTATTATTATTATTATTATTATTATTATTATTATTATTGTTGTCGTCGTCTTCTTCTTCTTCTTCTTCTTCTTCTAATAGTAGTATTATAATTATAAAGATTGGTGTTGGATTTGGATAGCATTGACTTCCATCCAAATAAATCAATCCAAATATTCCCGTTGTTCAATTCTAATGCTGCTGTTTGCCACCTCAAACTTGGAGTTGACAACAAAAGGAATGCAATTTGTTCTATGAAAACGATGAATTAATGCCTCTGAAATCTAGAAGAAAGCAAGCATATTTTCAGTCAAAAACATTTGTTCTCTAATTAAGTTGAGTTGGTACTAAACTAGGAAGAAGCTAACAAGGAAAAAGGATGGGCGATGGATCTCTGTGCAGCAACTTGGCATCCCCGGATAAGCCCAGTTTCTTCATCTTTTCTTCGCACCAAAACAGTTGCTCTTTGCTGATTCTCATCATTCGTAGAGCTCTCGACAACACTTTGACATCAATAAGTGCAAGCAGCATCTCCACATCTTCTGCTGTACTTGGCCATGATTTCTTCTTATAGCTCTTGCTCCTCTTCCATAGCTCCTTCAGTTTCATTGCTTTCTGCAGTTTCAAGAATCAAAACTCACTCAGTTGCTGACTACTATAGTACTATGTATGTATGTATGTATGTATGTAGTGGAGAGAGAGAGAGAGAGAGAGTGATGCTCTCAAGAGAGTGTGATACATAGCACCAGCAGTAGTTACTAGTTACCTTCTCAAGAGAGGATTGGAGCTGTTGAACAGGTGTAGCCATCTGGTTCTGACTTCCAAATATACTACGAAGGGCACCTGATTTCTTTTTGTCCACCTTAATAAAATGGCGGAAGCTCAAGACAGAGCATTCGATTATTCCCAACAAATCTGTGGCATGAACCTTCAGATCAGATGCCTCTTCTCCTACTCCTGTGGAAGCTAAAATCATGCCATGGAGAAGCAGTTAAGAAATTCCGAGCTAAAAATCAAGACTAGACAGACCCCATCAATATTGGATACACAGTGAAGAACAATGTATTTTGTACCTTGGATCTTTGGAACCTGGAGCAGTTTGGGCAAGGATTTTCTTGTACGAGCAAAGATTTCTGGCCTTGAGCCATGCTCAAAAGGTTCGTTCTCGATGAACCTCTGCAATAAGACCTGGAACTGTTGAAACTGTTGGGCACTCTGGTTGTAAGAGGTGGGAGTATCAGTATGAGGGTGGCCAGATATCTTCTGAGTGAGCTGTGTGTATTGGCAGTGAAGTGCCTCCCAAGTCAGGCATACTTGACCTACATACGCAGTTTCTAGATCCTGATACGGGTTGTTAGCAGCTGGTTGCTGCAAGTGCTCACTTTCCTCTTCATGTGCCTCGGATTTTCTCAAGGAAAGGCATGCAAGAGGAGAAGCAAGCTTTTTAGAAGCAGACTTTGGGGATGGAGTAGTTGTTGAAGGAACATGAGAACCTGCATGATATTGAGCTTCAAAATAGGAGACACGAGGTGCAGCATCCATCCCATTATTCAACATATATTTATACATTTATACATTAATGCAGCAATATCAATATGTTAATTCTCACAACACTTAACTAGCATACATTCATATTTGGTTCTAGCAAACCATATGGAATAATCATGTCTTTTGAAATCTTAGATCGTTAAGCTGACATTCAGGGAAGTCGCCACTTCGTTAATTATGGATCTCATGAAAATACACTCGTCTCTCAAAATTAATTACACGCTCCTTAGTCCTTACTACAAGCAGATATGCACTAACAATCCCAACACAGGAATGTAATCTTTCATGTGAAGAAAGTACCACAAACAAAGGAAACACCTTTACACTTGAAACAACACTTACCAACTTCCAGCAACTGTTGAGAGCTCGAGCGATCAAAAAACAGCATGCGCTCGCAGTATATGTCATACACAGCATCAAAACCAGACCAGAACTGCCGCCCTTCTGCTTCAACGTCCCTCCATTCACTAGAGCTGGTTTCCCCTTCTTCCTCTTCTTCTTCCTCGTCTGCTGGAGTAGTTTCCTCAGGTATAAATGTCATGAAGCTGTTTCTCCTCAGCTCTTTCAGCCTCCTTTTCACCTCATTTGTGATGAAATCATCATCATCATCCTCCATTTCAGGATCCACACTGGCTGATTTACCTAATACATCTCCACATTCACTCTTGGGCTCCTCTGGCTGCGGCACTGGCTGATCTTGTGTGACATTGTTGGGATTCGGCTTGTGAGCATTCCTAAACTTCTTCAGTTTGAAGAAATCCATCACTCATTAACGCTAACTTATCACGGCCGATAAATGACTTCACTCGTAAAAGAAATGTTCAATGACCGTACCACGATGGAAGCTACTCTGAATTCCATGAAAGATTACATCAGTTAAGAATGAACTCCCCTCTCGTAAAATTTGAAAATAACAGTACAAAATGAATCAGTTATTCAACTAAGGATGAAACATGGATTAATCATTATTCATCGGATCCAATTTTCATCGCAGAATTTATCTTCATCAAGAACTATTTAGAAAAAAATATTCAATCTTTAAACGAGGGTAAAAGAAATGCACTCTTTTGTGAAACAAAAAAAAAATGCAATCTTTAATGTAACCATCAAGGAAGAAGAAAATTTGTCGAGCTGGGAATTTTTTTATCAAGGAAGTAATTGACAACAACGCCGGAAACTATGCTACATACGAACAACATTTCCTTTTCAACTCATCAAACATCTTGATCCTGCAAATCTACATCCCCCTCCCACCCAAATTCACCAAAAGAAGACAAAAAGAAAAAGAAAAGGTAAAAAAAAACAACGAAAGGGTTGTAAAAGGAGAAAACAAGAAAAACATTAAAACAAAAAAATAATCTTTGCATTGGGGGAAGAAAGAAGAAGCTCAAGATCACTTACAAAAATGGTGCGCTGCAACAGCTGGATGCTCCTTTCCACAAGAGCACTCCCAATGAAACCCTAGTGTACAGCAAGAGAGAGAGAGAGAGAGAGAGAGTAGTACACAGTGGAAAGAAAGAGAGAGGGAGAGCTTCGTTCGTACTTGAGAGACGGGTTGCAAGAAAATGAGCTAACGGATTGGGGAATGCAATAAATGCAAGATTTCCACCATCAGCATAAGTAAATGAAAATCCCCATCGACAAAGCTTGGATTTAGTACAGTCATTACGAGTCGAGATTTATGAGCAATGGACATGGGATACTCTCATCAGTAAGTAAAACAAAAGGAAATACAGTGTGCTCCACTATTTAATGTAAAATAGCAAGAAAAACAATCACACCGTCGCTACTCCCGTTGCGATAATTATTTCAAACATTAGACAAATACTATTAATGTTGTCATTGGAAGTAGTAAGTAGAAGACTAGACTATGAATAATAATAAGTGTAAATTAATAGTACTACTACTAAAAGAGATCCCATCTCCCATCCCATCTATGGCAATGGCAGCAGAGAATATTGTCAGAAACGCTCTAAACAAAACAAATACACACAGTACAGTACATTACTCTCTCATGTTTCCCATTTTTGTCTTCTTTTTCTTTGATATTACGCCCTTGTCCTCTTCCTCTTCCTTCAACACAGTTTTTATGCCAAAATCCCGCCACAACACAAGTACTAGTTGTATATTTCAAAAGATTAGCTCTGTTTCTGTTTTTATTTCATCTTCAATTAATCTATATCTACTTTTAGATAAAAAAAAATACAGTCTTACTTTGTCTCATGAAGGTCACACATATCTATATTTATTTGCATTTGTGATTACGCCTTGCACGTAATATTGTAAACTTGTAAGTAATGTTGCTAAAATACAGTCTGATTAAGGCCTTTTTCTTGATCCTCCCCACCAGTGGAGTATGTGCTCGACGTACTCGATCATAAATTTCTAGCACACCACTGCAATCACCGAAAGAAAGAATCTATGAGTTATTCATAATTCTATACATTTACTATTCTTGCTGTAAAATTACAATCTTGCATATTTACATCAGGGGCTCATATGCTACGAGTTCTCCAGATCATAGGTTTTTTTTTTTTTTTTGGCATGACGTACACAATTGAGATCTGAGAGTTTCCATTAGTAGAAACTAACAGAGCTTGTTAATATCCCAGCCAGGTTGCAGGTATTGGTTGAAACTTCTGTTTTGCACAAGCCAACAAATCATAGTAATCTGCATCAGCCAAGCAGTCACGAAAATCTGTGAAAAGTCTTTCGAATATTTTCCACTCAACTTTGTAGGATCTTGAGTATGGATATGGCAGAAACACCTGCAAAATATTCATTTTTCACACAAGATTTTTGGTTTGAATCCAACAAAGACTATGCGATGAATGAAGAAAATAGGCGGTGGATCCCTTTTAACGTGTCGTACAGAGACTATTAGCTTCAGCCAACACAAAAACACGATATGCTCAGACTAACAACATCCAGAGACCTCAAAATGAAATCTTGACAAAACTGTTAGCATGTGAAGTATATAGAGCTAAGCAGTCTTAAAGGGGATGTGGTGAGTTCTTTCATCTGCTTCCATAGTAGGCTAGACTTTTAACTTCACATGCTTAAACTCAACTAATTACTAGTAGTCACGTCAATTGATTGAAAACAAACCATGCACATCAAGTCAAAACTATACATGATGTTACTTAATTGGAAATTATACTAACATCTCCCTCAAGTGCAAGACGTTTCAGCAAAAGAAATGTCGGATGATTGTCCTCCAAGTTGTCAATGACAGCCGACCAAATTAGCGAAGCCAGCTCATGGGCCCTGTCCCTTGATTTGCCACAGGCAATAAACTGATCTGCCATTATGGAAAAGATCACCAGGTAACAAGCATCAGCCGCGTTTTAAATCATTGTAGATTTGATTATTAATGCCCAAGGGAGCAGGCAGTATTACAACTCTGCTCGTGATTCTGTCCACCTAGTTTTCTGAATTTTAAACCACGATCCTTTCCATGTTCATGGCATCACCATAGCGAGAAAGTAAAATGAATAGTCACAATTTACAGAAGTTGCAGACATCACATAGTGTATTCCTTGTTATAGTATCAAGAAGCAGAACAAATCTATGCACTAATTAATGAGACCCTCAATGAAGCAAGCTTTAGAAACATAATCATTCATGGATGGATATGATGGAAAGAGTTGCAGAAACCTCCATAAAACGTTAGTGTTTTTCATTCATTCAGCAAAGAGTCCTAAACTTTCGAAGGCTTCTATCTAATCATCGATAATATAACATTAGCAGTGCTAACAGGAAATTGATTTGAATTAACACCAGTCTCTCCCTGCCTCCCAACAACTTCTTGGCAGTATGATAGTTTGTTTAGTTGAAATACTAGAAATCACGTAGTTAACTATTTTCGAGCTAATGTAGACAAGCACTAGGTTAAAATACCGCATTCTAAGGTCTTGAGCATTTTGAGTCCAACAAGTTGATTCATTGACATGCAGGAAAAAAGTCATGCTTCAGAAACCTTTAGCATTTTACCTTGCCAGTTGAGTGTAATATTGAAATCATAAACTGAACATTGCAAGCATAAGGATCATAATCGCAATGGTAAGAGATTGCACCTATAATAGTTCCATGAAGTATCCCTGGTGAAGGAGGCAAAGCTGAAATTTCAAGCTGCTCTTTCAGAAACAAGTATGAATGACCTACAATCTCACTTAGCTCATCATCAAGTGGATATATACATTTACTCGTATACAGTGCAATAAACCTCCTGAAAAACAGTAAAGACATTAGAAGGGGAACGACTCAACCAACGAGTTCTTGGTAGGTGCAAGAAGAATGATGAAATTCCTATTCAGATTAAGCTAAAGAGTGCAAAAAATATACTAGCCGAGCCTCATCTCGAGAGCTAGCATGCTCCAACTCTGAAAGCAGCTACTGGTTGCATGATAGTTCAAATTAATATGATATCACCATAAATATGAGGTATGAGCAAATGACGAACCTCTTGCTCGTCCCACGAGGAATTGGGCCAGGCCACCTTTCACCTTGACCAGCCAAAGGGAAACACCTATTGAGAGCAGCGCTCCACAAGCAATCCTGCCTAAACAAATCAGCCCAGTTTCTATTAACACATGAGACCGGTCCCCACTCCACTATGGGCACACGAATAAAGATTTCGATCAACACATGATCCGGAAGCCTTGTAATCGGACAATCAACTGAAACTAACAAGCTTTTATCTTCTGCCATTCACCAGACCAGACCAGACCATGCAATGCTGCTAGTCCAGCCTCAGCCTGCCGGAACAGAAATAAAGATGCAAGAGACAATCAACAAAGTTCCATTAATTCAATGAGCATAAAAGAAATGCTTGATGACTTGAAAGTTGAAACATTATGGACCAGTAAATGAATTCATAGGATCCCGCCAAACATGTACTGTACTTTCTTCCTGAAAAATCAATGTGTAGTGAAGCAATATAATACTGAGATTCCAAGAAAGAGATAGCGAGAGCACAAATTGCGGCACGATTATTCTTAATTCCTATATAAATGAGCTCAGAAGCTATCCTATTCCTGGCAGATGTGGAAAAAAAGGGGTAATATAACACAATTCAAAGAGGAGGGAAGAATAGTAATCGAAAACAGATGTACACAAACTGAACCGAAACAATAAAGAAAAAATAAATAAATAATAATAATAATATAAGAACAGGAATGAAGGAAGGATTGTTGAAAATAGGAAATAACAGAGGGGAAGATGCGAGACCCAAAAGAGAGAGAAAAGGGATTAAAGCATAAATAGTGGCAATAAATGACATACACACATATAACAGGTGGGCAGCGAGAGGAAGAGAGAGAGAGAGAGAGAGAAGAGTTGAGTCAGCAACTGGTGAAGCAGTGAAAATATGGTGATGAACAAACAATCGAGAAATTACAAATACCTGGGCGCTTCATTTATTTCCTTTTCTTTTCGAATATGATTTTTACTTTTCATTCGGAAGGATGGAAGGGATGTGGAATCATTTATAAAGCAGAGGACGGTGTGGATGTGGATTTTTTATCCACACATATATGACGTACATATACCGACTTCATGTCATAGGCTTATTTAGGAATATTCTCTCAATTTCTTTCTTCCTCGCCATTGTACATAATGTCGATTACATCCGAAATGTTTGATGATGAAGCAACTAAAAAGATACAGTACATGAAATATTGATATGATGATGATGATGATACCCACAACAAAAAATGAAAAAGAAATACCATATGCATAATGATAGTAATACTATTCTAAACTCGAGGGGAGGGGAGGGGAGGGGAGGGGAGAAAAGAAAAAATCCCCAGAAATGTGGATTACAATTTTTCTCGATTAAGAACCTTCTTCAAGAGTGCCTCCCGTCCCGGAAATGGACTGGCGGCCGCAGCGCCTCCGACCGCCGGAGATGAAGTTCCTCTCTCTTCCCCCATAGACCTCGCACTAGTTTTCTTCTCCCTCATCCGCCTCACTCGTTCTCTCCTCTCTCCTCGTTTTCCCACTCCACCGCTCTCATTTCTCTCATTTCTCCGCTCCTCCTCCTTCTCCTCCTTCAAACTACGCGCCTCCGCCCGGGGAATCCTTCCGCCCTTGGACGTCCCCAGCAGGCCGAAATCAACCTTGCTCCACCCGCTCTTGTCCTCGTTATCCCAACCGAATCTCTGGCTGATTTCCAGCAGCTCCGAGACCGCGCTTCCGCGGGAGGAGGAGGTGGCGGCGTTGCTGCCGCTGAGAATCTTCTCGGCCGCCTCCCACTCGAGGCGGTCGCGATAGACCGGGTCGGACAGCACCCGGTCCGCCAGCCTGGCCCACTCCTCCGTATCCCCCGCCCGCAGATTACTCGACACCCACTTGAGGTAGGCCGACGGCAGGCTCCCCAGCATTCTCCCTTTGAATTTGCCGAAGTCGATGACTCTGTCGCGCGCCGGAGGACTCGCCGAGGCTCGCAAGCTGATTCTCGATGCTATGGGAGGGACGAGATCGAATCTGACCTTGGGATACGGCGGCGGAGGGGTCGGAAGGGAAACGGCGTATATTGCGAATTGCATTTCAGCTCAGCTCAGTCAGTTCAGTTCAGTTCAAATGCCACCGCGGACACCGGCCCCATCTTTTTTTATCATCTTTAGATAGATGAGGATAAGTGAAATGTATTATTCATCCATCCTGCATTATTCATCCAATTCTTTTTCTTTTTAAACGTTGTGGGCCCAATTTCCAACTATTTTGTCGTGTCGTGTTTCCCAGGCCCAATTCTTTTTCTTTCTATCAGATCAGATTAATTAATACGTAGTAAATCCGTTTTCAAGCCCGTTACCATTTTATCAACATCGTTCTGTCCAGATCCCATTCTGCTTCTGCGTGTCACAATCACATTGGTTGAGGAAAGAAGCGAGAAAGTAGAGTATCTCTTCTCTTCCCCCTTCTTACATGAAATTACAAACATACCCTCGAGCTGTGATCAAATATTCAATCAGTCACTAAACTAGCTCCAGCAGCAACTACCCACATCAATCTCTTCACGTTCTCCCTCTCTCTCTCCCTCTCTCCACACAATTGCAAAAAACCAAATCGGTTTAAGATTTGATCTGCAGATCGCTTCTCGTCGATCATCCGGACCTTGATTCCATCACCAAACATGCCGTCTGTCTACGGAGGTCCGCTGACAACGTTCGAGGATGCTGAGAAGGAGAGCGAGTACGGATACGTTCGTAAGGTGAGCTTCGCGGTTATGGTAGACCTTCAATTTTATTAGTTGTTTGACTGTCTGCCGTTGAGGTATTTGCTTTATGTCCAATCATGCCACTGCTTCCGCTCCAATTTGGATGCAACCGTTTGCTTCTGCTTTGGATCTGATCTTTTGAATCCGTCGTCCAACTTTTTTTAGGATTTGAATAATTCGGATCGGATGCTCATTTGCTCCAATCTCTTCATACTGTTTGAAAATGCTTGAATCTCTTGCATCCGATCACCTCGATCGAAAATATATGGGGATAGAATGTTTACAAACGCTGGAAAGCTGCAACTTCTATTGCTGCTAGAGATTTATTATTACCGATATGTTTGATAGCATTATCATTCTCCAATGCTTACATATGTATATGTTTTATGTCTCACACACACCCATATGCCTGTTTAAAAATTTTTCTAGGTATCCGGACCTGTGGTTGTTGCTGATGGAATGGCTGGAGCTGCTATGTATGAACTAGTTCGTGTTGGGCACGACAATCTTATTGGGGAAATTATCCGGTTGGAAGGGGATTCCGCCACGATTCAGGGTTAGTGTTCTATTGATAAACCTCAAGTCCATTACAGGTGTTCTTAAAGCTTCTATACTGGTTCACCTTTGGGTTTCATGGGCTAGGTGATTTACTGTTTAATGGAGTTCACAGACATGGGGAAAGAGATATGTTCTCTTATTTGTGCGTATTCTAATCACTTTTACCCGTCAGTTACCGTAGTTATTTCTGTTTTTATTGCAGTGTACGAGGAAACAGCTGGACTGACGGTGAATGATCCTGTTCTTCGAACACACAAGGTTCACATGTCATCAAGAATTCGAATTTGAATTATGTATTGCTTAATCTATTAACTTAAGAAACTGTAACCCTTACTTATTGGCCAACTTATACAGCCTCTGTCAGTTGAATTGGGTCCTGGAATTTTGGGAAATATATTTGATGGTATTCAGGTTAGACAACCTTTCAAGTTATCATAATTTTACGGTGTAGCTGTAGGATTTTTTATTTAGCTTGTTGTATGAGTATATTTTAACTGTTGTTCTTGTTTTGCTTGTGGTTAACACTGAATACAGAGACCTCTCAAAACCATCGCAATAAAATCTGGTGATGTGTACATTCCTCGTGGTGTATCTGTCCCAGCTCTTGACAAAGACATACTTTGGGAATTTCAACCAAAGAAAATAGGTCTCTGAAAACCACTTGATTTATGTTTTTTAATTTCTAACATAATCGTATTTGTTGAGGTAGAAATGCATCACAAAGCAGTTATTCCTTACTGAGATTATAAATTTTATTGGCAGGAGAGGGAGATCTTCTGACAGGTGGTGACTTATACGCGGTGAGTTTGCCAATCATCCAGCCTCTAGTAAATTATAGTTGCTTGAATAAATGCTGCTGCTGAATTTAAACTCTTCTTAATTTTACATGAACTATCTGTGCAGACTGTACATGAGAACAGTTTAATGCAACATCATGTTGCTCTTCCTCCTGACGCTATGGGGAAGATAACCTACGTAGCCCCACCTGGCCAATACTCATTGAAGGTATGTATCTATCGTGGTGGAACACATGCTTTATTCCAATCAACTATATCCCTTGTTAGGAAATATCAAAGGTATACATAACATTGAATTTTCTGACTCTTTGCAGGACACTGTTATTGAGCTGGAGTTCCAGGGCGTGAAAAAACAATTTACCATGCTTCAGGTTAGCCTTTGATATCATGGATGATTTCGAGTGTGGTTAATGAATATTTGTTATGGAACAAGCTAGCAGCTCAATTTGATATGCCTACTTTTTGCAGAGCTGGCCTGTGCGTACACCTAGGCCTGTAGCTTCAAAGCTTGCTGCTGATACTCCTCTCTTGACTGGACAGGTGAGTACTAACAGATTTAATATTTCTCCAACTCTATGTTTCCAGAATCTCTCCACCCTTCATAAATTAAGGTTTATCTGAATTCCTGCATAATCTGGTTATCTGCTTCCATTCAGCGTGTTCTTGATGCTCTGTTCCCCTCTGTGCTTGGTGGTACCTGTGCCATTCCTGGTGCGTTTGGTTGTGGGAAAACTGTTATCAGTCAGGCACTCTCTAAGGTGAACTTCATCAACTAGCATTAGCTTATGCTCATATCAGTAATCTCGTTGCAATCTAAAACTCCTAATCCGATTTTTGTTGGCTTCAAAATGCAGTATTCTAATTCTGATACTGTGGTTTATGTTGGTTGTGGAGAAAGAGGAAATGAAATGGCTGAGGTATGAGATTTTTGTTGCTTGTTTAATCAACCTAGGATCATTTAAGTGTCTGACCTAGGTTTTACCTGCAGGTGCTTATGGATTTCCCTCAATTGACAATGACCCTGCCTGATGGTAGGGAGGAATCTGTCATGAAACGTACCACACTTGTGGCTAATACCTCAAACATGCCCGTGGCTGCCCGTGAGGCTTCAATTTACACAGGTAACTATGTTAATCAATGGGTTCACATTTCTGAGAGTTGATACTCATACTAAAAAGAGTGGGTGTTTTTCAAGTTGAAGCATGGTCTGCATGGTGCAATATTGTATGTTATTGACCTCGGCTTGTTTCAGGGATTACTATTGCTGAATATTTTAGAGATATGGGCTACAATGTCAGTATGATGGCAGATTCAACATCTCGTTGGGCAGAGGCACTGCGTGAAATTTCTGGTCGATTGGTATGTATTACAAGATTGCTTCATTTGTCCCCCCCCCCCCAACACCTCGTATGGCAATGAACTGCCGCCTGTATGCTAGTCCTTTTTGTGCTAGATTTGTTTTCATGTATAACGTATATTTTGTCTTCAAAGAAGAGGTACACGTGTATTGAAGCAGTCTCCAACATCAGTTGTCTCAGATATTTAAGGATTGGAGTAAATGTTTAAAATATAGATGTATTTACAATGATGGGGAAAAGGCCACCCATGTAATGATTGTTATTATTGGATAATGGAGAAAAGGCCACCTCATGGTCTGGTTGTCATTAGGTTGAGTAACAGAAAAACTTGCCACTCATTTTCTCTCATGCACTGGTGTTACATCTATTTTCACTCATGTTCCTTGTTTATATATTTTTCATTTAACCTTTTAACTGACCTGTGTATAGGTTCCTTATTGCATCTGTGAAGAAGTCATGTATTCATATTTACAATGTTAACGTGTATTATTTCGTGTGCAGGCTGAGATGCCTGCTGACAGTGGATATCCTGCTTATTTGGCAGCACGTTTGGCGTCCTTCTATGAGCGTGCTGGAAAAGTTAAATGTCTTGGTGGACCTGAAAGAACTGGAAGTGTCACTATTGTGGGTGCCGTTTCCCCTCCCGGAGGAGATTTTTCTGATCCTGTTACATCTGCAACTCTCAGTATTGTTCAGGTAAAGTTGTTTTCAGACAAATAATTGCTAGCAAATGCTCACCAAGATAACTGCAGCTCTAATGTGTAATTCTATAATTTTTTCACATTTCAGGTTTTCTGGGGTCTAGACAAGAAACTCGCTCAGAGAAAACATTTTCCTTCTGTTAATTGGCTCATTTCTTACTCAAAGTATTCAGGGGTATGCTTTATCTCATTGATTTAATAAAAAGCTTTCTCTTGTGCTTTTTATTTACTTCTGATTTTGGAATGCTGAAATTCGATCTTTTTTCAGGCGCTGGAATCCTTCTATGAGAAGTTTGATTCAGATTTTATTGACATAAGGACAAAAGCTCGTGAAGTGCTTCAGAGAGAGGACGATTTGAATGAAATTGTGCAGGTACATGCCTTAAATATTTACCATCCTTTGCACGTGCACACACACACACACACACACAGAGGAGGATTGTGTTTGTTGGAGTCCGGACTCAAAAAGTCTCTATGCCTTTGGCTTCAAGTCTTCAACCTTGAGCACATCAGATTTCTTTTCAGAATATAATTTAGATGTTTGGCTTCTTGCAGCTTGTTGGAAAAGATGCTCTTGCTGAAACAGATAAAATTATTCTGGAAACTGCAAAACTCTTGAGAGAGGACTATCTTGCCCAGAATGCTTTTACACCGTTAGTGTTTGCTAACTATTCTGAATTATGTATTCATACAAAGTATTGAAATGTAAGTGTTACATACTTGTTTTCTTGGCTGCAGGTATGATAAATTCTGTCCGTTCTACAAGTCTGTATGGATGATGCGTAACATTATTCATTTCTACAATTTGGCTAATCAGGTGAAGTAATAGGCACATTCTTTCACTATATTCTCTCATCTATTCTAATGTCTAATCAGAGCAAAGTCGCGCCTCATGAAAACATGCTTAAATAAACAGTTTTAGCTTGTGTTTTTTCTGTAAAAAGAAGAAACAATTCACAAATTACCCCATGTACTATTTCTTATACTTCCAAGTCAAGTATCATAAATGTTATGATGTTTATAAGGTTGACATCACAGTAGTCTACTTTGCAATACCTGATTCTTGCCAGCTGTATCTTATAATGAGTGGATTCAATAGCAAATACTTGATGGTGGCAACAAGAGGTCCTTTGAAGTAATTAGAAATGTGATTTCATGTACAGGCGGTGGAGCGAGGAGCTGGTATGGATGGGCAGAAGATATCCTACACGCTTATCAAGCATCGTCTAGGAGATTTGTTCTACCGTTTGGTGTAAGTTAAATCAAACCCAAGGATCTGAAGTTTTGATGCTATTTCGTTTTCCTATCAGTACTTTGTTTTTAGTTTGTTATTTATCCATGTTCACTTGAAATGGAGCAGTTCCCAGAAGTTTGAGGATCCAGCTGAGGGAGAGGAAGCCCTGGTTGCAAAATTCCAGAAACTCCATGATGATTTGACTGCTGGTTTCCGCAATCTTGAGGATGAAACTCGGTGATGAATGAATCGAGTCACTCATTGTAGATCATGCTGTGTTATGTTATCAATTGGGTTGAGTTGAAGAATCCAATGAGGCATGGTAGTAGTGGTGGAAGTTTTTCATTAAAATGATGGTTGGCTCATGTCCAGATATTGTCTATGTAGCTTTATTTATCTTTCATAGATGCCCCATGATTTTTGGTCACTAATAAGAGGGCACCAATCGGGTATTCTTTTTTTGTTTCGTTTTTGTCTGTGGTGCGAATAAATTGTAGCAGTATGATATTTACATGTCCCGTTGTTTGCAATACAGACTGCGTGTGTATTCTATTTGTTTATACAAGCATTCTCCTCTCTGTGGTTGTGATTGGAATTCCAGAAACCTAAATCTGTCTAAACTTATGCCAACCATAAATTAATATCATTGATACTTGTGAATGGATGTTTTTGTTGCTTTGTTCCTTTTATTTATAAGAAATGACGGAAGTTTCTAAGAAATATTCGAGCCAGTTTATATCATTCCTAGATCAGCACTATCCCCACGTCCTAGGTTATGCCTTGTCTGAAACTACTACGTATGTATTACGTACGTTTGAACTAAAAATGTAGGCTGCTGGATCAATAATATGATAATAAACCAATCAAGAATCGATTTTCAGAACCAAAAAACCAATTATATAGAAATTCATGTCCTTTACGATGTTTTTTAGTTTCTGGCCACCAGAGGAAAAAAAAAAAGGCTCAAAATTTAACACAGTAATTTAACACAGTATTAGCTCCTGAATTCCCACAACAGGTAAAACTAGTAAGGAGTACATTGAACTAGTAAGGAGAACATTGTCACGTAGAATTCAACACCAGTACGTTCATGAAAGAGAGCTTAGACATCAAACAAGTTCAACCGGAAAGGAGAAGAGATTAATAGGTAAAAGTGGTCTATAGTAACGAAACAACCATATCAACAGACAACATTAATCATTAGTAGATACTAGGTATAGGTTATGCTATGCATTTCAACTGGACTTAGCCTGGGCCAACTTTAGGAATATCATAATGCTCACTCATATTTGCAAGATACTGATTGAAATCTTGAATACGGTCGCGGTGTGACTTATTAGACGTCTTGGCCAGCTTATGTGAGTCGATTCTCTCCCTTTGTTCCATATACCGTCTCTCTGCAGGGGTCAGATTACCATCCCAATTCGCAGATCTCTCATCTCCAGTCGATTTATTAGCATCACCACTCTCTTCCTTCTCCAAATCAGTAGCCACCTCTGTACTCTCACCTATTTCAGAAAAAGAAGTATGAAAATAAACACTAAAAGGTCCAATGCCAAGTACAAGTCAAGAGCAAATAAGCTACCCAGTAACTAATCAACTACTGCTGCATAAGGATCGGAACAATCTGGATAATGTGAATGAACCACAGGTTGTTACGCACTAAAGAAAGCAGCTAGAATGCATAATATAGAGCAGAGCAGAAAACTCACTTTCCACAGCTTCAGAAATTTGCTCAAGCTGTTTTTTCTGCTTTTTCTTTTTCTTCACTCCACCGGCCTTTACATCAAGAGCCTTACCCTTAAGTTTCAGCTTCCCTCCAATCACATTCTCATATCCAGACATTTCTCTCTCTCTATCTCTCTCTCCCTCCCCTGCCAAAACGAAAGTATTGCTTTTTAACTTCAATACTACATATAAAACCAACACTCTCAAATATATGATTCTGCCATACTTATCTATTCACGATTCAATAATACGCTAAAATTAACTGATTGGCAGATAGAGAAGAACCGAACCCTAAATTGTAGGCCTAGAGGAGGTAATAATTATCGGAAGAATCGATATCCGCGAAATTCGAAATCTAAAACAAGTACTGTACTAGTATAATGATAAGCGCATACGTAATGATGAATCTGGAAAATATGGCAACAACAGAGAGCATACCTGAGCTGAGCAAGAATTACGAATCTGAAATCAAGCGATGGTGGTTCAATAATTTTTCAAAAGGGGGTAGGGGATGGATTATTTTATTTATTCAAGTCCCTTGCCAGTTGGGCTTGGGCCCCGCAATTATAAACGGGGCAAACTTTTACTCTTTATAGCCCCCGATTTAAAAATTAACTATAAAATATTAAGAAATTTACTATTATATCCTTATAGCCCTTAAATTAAATTCGAACTTTAATCACACTCAAAAATGTTTGAAGAACACGCATAGCCCCCAAGAGTACGAAGAACAGCAGCTACTTCACAAAAGAGAAAATATTTGGATTATTTGTAATTTTAGATTGGTGGCACAATCAAACAATTATCTAGGGGGGGGGGGGTTTGAGTTTGTTGAGGGGATTGATTATCAAAGTTTTAAAAATCTTCAAGCATACTGAAATTAAGCCGCAATTCTTCATTGAATGCACTTTTGGAGCTATCAACAAATACATCAAAAAAAAATT
Source organism: Mentha longifolia (assembly GCA_001642375.2). NCBI lineage: Eukaryota > Viridiplantae > Streptophyta > Magnoliopsida > Lamiales > Lamiaceae > Mentha > Mentha longifolia. The sequence goes on from CM038116.1 coordinate 339,539, forward strand.
ACTCAAATCTATTCATTAGGACGATTAAAAAATCTATTGAAGCCACAATCATTCTTCATAATTTGAAGATGAAGAAGATAGAGTAAAACGTCTGTTTCAAATATCGGGGGCTATACTGGGTTAGTTTTTTTAAGTTTTATTTTGTCAGAATTTTTAGGATGGAGGCTATAAGGGATTAAGGGTATAATTGTACAGTTAATATTAATTTTATTTATTTATTTTAAATGGGGGCTATGATGAGAGAAAAGGTGGCTATGTTTAAAATCTCCTTATAAACGTAGTAGTAGTTACTGTAGGTGTGGGATTATCAATTAAATTAAATTAATTGTATTTAATTATATTTTAGGGATTAAAATGGGTGAATAGGTAAGAAAGAAAGATGAAAAGGAAAGTTATACGTAAATGAAATGTGGGCTTTGGCGTTGACGGTGCCGGCCGTAGCCGACCGCCTCCGCCTCCGGTTTTCTCGTCAAAAAACAATGAGTAAATATAGAATTCCCTCAATACGGCGTCGTAGGACGGGTCCCATTCTCCTCCCCACCTCATCATTCACATACCCCCCCAATCTTCGCCGGTCAACCTAACTAAACCCTAATTCCCCTTTCCCTCTCTCTCTCTCTCTCTCTAGATCCGATCTCCTCCATCCATGGAAGACGACGACGAAATCCAGTCCCAGTCTTCCCCCGTTCCTAACGGGCGGATCGCCGTCACCGTAGCCGCCGCCCCACCCTCTTCCAACTCCCTAACCCTAGCTCTCCCCATCCAGAACCAGAAAACCCCCGGCTCCGGCGGCGGCCGAGAAGATTGCTGGAGCGAAGGCGCCACCGCCGTCCTAATCGAGGCCTGGGGTGAGAGGTATCTGGAGCTCAGCCGCGGAAATCTCAAGCAGAAGCACTGGAAAGATGTCGCCGACATTGTTAGTAGCCGCGAGGATTACTCTAAAACCCCCAAAACCGATATCCAGTGCAAAAATCGGATCGACACCGTCAAGAAGAAGTACAAGGTTGAGAAGGCTAAGATCGGCGCCGGCGCCGGGCCGAGCAAGTGGCGATTTTACGACAAGCTTGATGAATTGATCGGTCCAACCGCGAAGATGAGCTCCGCCACGCCTCCTCCGCCGGAGGCTAATAATCCCTATCAAAGAGTTCCGATGGGAATTCCTGTAGGAATTCGATCAAATTCCACGCAGCTCCACCCCCAGCATAAGCTTAACCGCAAAAGGCCAGCTGTCGACTTCGATGATGAGTCGGAACCGGAGAATTCGGCGGATTCGTCTGATGGTTTGCCTCCCGAGAGCTACAAGAAGCCGATGATGATGCAGAGAGAATCAAGACTGCCGAATAACCTGGGTGCCGGATTGATGAACAAGAAGAACGATGTAGGCAATGGGAGTGGCAATTCTATGAGGGAGCTGACTCGGGCAATCTTGAAATTCGGGGAGGCTTACGAACAAGCTGAGACGGCAAAGCTGCAGCAGTTGGTGGAGATGGAGAAGCAGAGGATGAAGTTTGCAAAGGAGTTGGAGTTGCAGAGGATGCAGTGCTTTATGAAGACGCAGCTGGAGCTTTCTCAGCTCAAGAATAGGCGGCCGGGGCCGGTGAATAACAATAACCACCATGGAATTGGTAATAACAACGATGATGCCAATAACAATAACAACAGCGATAGCAGTAATTAAGAATAATGTGAGTAGAAGAAGTAGGATGTATTTGTACAATTATAATTGTTTGGTGTCTGAATCTGTTAGGTTGAGTAATTTCCATTGTCTTGTCTGTAATACTACCATTGCGAAAAGAAAACTTGCTGCACTGGGGAAAAAGGCTGAATCTTGTGCATAAGCTTTTTTTAGTTGAGTTCATTTACCTGTCATATTTCCTGTAATTGTTAGTAGCTTATAAAAGAATTGTCTTCTTTTTGCATATTCTTGAATTTCTTGTGTGGCTTTCCTTGTGATCATTAACTTATACTACAATAAGATGTAGTAGTAATTAGTCAAGCTATCTGATTGTATAAATAATAGTACTAGTAGTATTGCTGACCAAAAAAAAAAGTACTAGTAGTATTGCTTTTGCAGAATGCAGATTCTGTTTCAAAGCTGAAACTTGTGTATATGCTTAATCAGTCAATTGGATCATATGCCGTATGTTGACATCCGTTTAAAGTAAAAGTCGTATAAGTTTGTTCGTAAAAGTAAAAATTAGCTATATATGCTACACCGTGAAATATAAATTATTATTATTATTATTATTATTATTATTATTATTATTATTATAATAAAATGAAGCAGCGCAGCAATTTTATGTAAAGGTTTGTGAACAGAAAGCTTCTTAGTAAAACATCAAGCATTGCCTTATGTATTTAAATTACTACAACGGTGCCAGTGCCAAGCATGAAGCAACACCTGTTTATATCAATCAAGGTTTGAAAATAAAAAGTTCACTAAATGGGAAAAATTTACTACTCCACAAAACTATATCAATTGCAATTCACTCCTCAACAACTTTCAATAAACTCCAGGTATAACCCTGCTTGGGACCTTGTCGCAATACAACTTCCAGTACTTGCCATACCTGCCACAATCAACAGAATTTTCTATCAAATTTTGACAAGCATTACAACCATTATCTGTATTCTCACTACACTTTCGTGCCATAAACAAATGATCAAATCAAAGAAACGGAGTTTCTAATTTGTATGTATATTTCAAAGTACCAATTTAGGCTGAGCTTATAAGCTCTTGAAGAGTTGTTTAAGAGCAAAATAAGCTTTAACAACTTATGGCTTACTTGGTATGATGGAATGGAATGAGGTGGAATGGAATGGAGGTAGAAATGATGTACAAATTTCTACATGATTTCTACCTCCATTCCATTCCCTCATTCATTCATCATACCAAGCACCTCATTATAAGCTCCTCTACCAACTTACTTTTCCATCTCATAGGCTCTCAAGACATCTTATAAGCTCTGAGAGCTTTTAAGCTCTTTAAAATAAGCATAGCTAAACACCCTCTCAGTCTAATGTATTGTAGGAGATTGACTGAGAGAGATCATTCTGACAAAGGCTAAAACTTGACAACTATGAACCTCCTATGAGATAAGTGAAGATGAAGCGTGCTTACTTTGATTTGCATCTGTCATCGTCTCTCTTAGCTCGATCAAAAAGAAGAATTGTAAGGAACACCACATAAAAGTATGGGAGAAACTGCAAGATAGTTAAAAGGAAATGTTAGTTAATAGAAGATGTAAGCAGGAACTGAAAAACATCGTTGTAAAAGCTTACATGGTCGAAGAGAGCTGGTACTGTCCAGAAGAAGGCCCCAAGGATTTCCGGCACATAATGGAAGTGACGAGCTAAGCCCCACCTATGTAAAACATGAAGGCAGTAGGTGAATTTCATTATTTATTTGTGTTATTTCTTTACCAAGTTTTAATCAACCACAACATTATGTCATCATCTATTGAAATATTTTAAGGCTTCAAGCATATGATTATGTAGCATGAAGCAGTATTCACGGACATGTAATGAAGTAGAAGGATGGGTATGTATGTAGAACCTACTTTTTACGTTTAATGAATGCTAAAACAATGGAGCATGACTTACCATCCTGACGTTAGTAAAAGGCTGCTTTTTGTCTCACCCGTAGTCGTTGTGTATGAGGCAACAATCTATGGAAAAATGAAAGAATAAACTAACAATTTAATATCTCTTTCAACGATATGAAGATAAAACAGTGAGATCACAAGTTAATATCACTACCTTGGATGGCGCTTTCCCCCAGACCGAGCATTTTCCATTAGTTCTCCGGAATTCTTGCCTTTGCCTGTCGCAATCATAGTTTATATATATGCAGAGAACGCCTGCTATGAGAATGAAGATAGCAAGCTGCAAACAAAGATAATTAAGGGTATGTTAGAGATAAGAAACTCATCTGGAGGTTCAAGTAAGATACTCAATTGCAACATTAACAACTTTAGCCATATGATGATTATGCCGATTTAATTGGTTGTTATTCATACAAGCACAATCCAGAATCTCAAGATCAATATTATGCATGTTTATATGTTGTATATGTATATTATGGTTTTATTGTGTTTTACTGTCCTATGCGGAAACTAAAAAAAGATCCTCAAACTTGCGCCTATGCAAAAAGTGAAAGTTGAAAGGCAATTACAGAACCAAAAATCTTGCATGATATCTGATTTCATCCTAACTAAACTAATAACAAGTAAGGCAAAGAATTTGATTTAGTCATCACAATATAAAGTTGCAGATTCATTTAGCGCATTTTGTCTTATTTGACATAAACAAGAGATACCTGAACTCCGAGATTCACCGGGTGATTTACAAGGTACATGCCAGGAGATGTATATATAGATGGGACCCATACCAAACATCCCCAACAGATGTAAAAGCCAGCTGAAAACGCATTGAGAGATATTCACTTATTGATACAACAATCACCAATCACGAGAAAACTTGCAATACAATCAATATAATATAGTGGAAATGCAGAAACAGACCTCTATCATGAGCTATATCCATTGTGTTCCAGTATCCAGCTTCCCACCAGAAGAATTTTGTTACATACACCAACATTAATATTGTATTAACCAGCATAGAATCAGAAAGCTTGCCATATGTTTCGTACTGCATGGGGAGAACATAGAGTTGTCATCATAAGTAAATCATGGCCTTTTCAGATAATATAAAGCCTGCTATTATAATCACAAGTAAAGACCACGTTTCCATGAGAAATAGTCATTGTGCCCTGAGTTCAGGAGGCATTACCTGCTTTATGCAATAGGTCACAGCAAGAACAGCCCAAGACATCATACCAAATCTGCAGTTTGTAAAAACTTTGATATCGAAGTTCTTGCCAATGCGAGGATAAAGCTCCATTCCCTGAAAAGGGATAGAGCATTAAATCTCCAACTTTTATTTTAAGTGTTCCCTAAATTCAGCATCTAATTTCCACATTTTATTTACAAGAGATTCCATCTATGGCTCTGTTTATGCTACATATCAGCAAGGCAGAGAAGTACTTCTGTAGAGGCAGAAAGGAAAAGTGCAATGAGAAAGAAATCCAAATTCTCACCCAATAGAAATCGATAATTAAATTTCCACAAGATCCAGAATCAGTTGATGATGGTGCGACATGACCCTTGAGAAATATGGAGAAAGTATCAGAGAATCAAACATAAAACAGAGAACAAACAGAATATTAGAGGCACTTTCATGTTGCCATGAACACTTACTTTGATGTACAAGAATATACAAAAGACGAAGCTTCCAAAGATCAATGCAGAAAATATCTCTCCCAAATGGTCATAAACTATTGTAGGGTTGAAAATCCCAAACCTGTAGAACAGTACACTATTATGTTCATAATCCCAGTACATGAATGTAATGGAAACATGCAGATGGCAGATTATAAACTCATGCATTGAACTTAGGTATTACGTAGCTTCAACAGTCATTTACCAGGAAAAAATATAAAAAGAATAAATCAAGAAAAAGTGCTTGAGGTAATTCCAGTAAGATTTACAACTTCATGAAAACAGGAATGAAGCAACTAATTGCACAATGCTTATTTTCTCTACGAAGGCCGAAATCAACATTTATGCTAGATCAAAAGAATAGGAAAGCAACTAACTGTGCAATATTCAGTTTCTCTATGAAGGCAGAAATCAACATTAATGATAGATCAAAAGAATAGGAAAAAGGGTGCGCCATTTGAGACAACTTTTTCGACAATCCTTACCACCAGAGGCCAATGTATGTAACCAGTGTTACCACATATGCTAGAACACCATTAGCCTGCAATAAGCATACGACAAGAGGTTCATAAGACAAAGACTGAAGCCTTCAATCTTGCACGATGACATACACGAATGCTTTAATCTTTTTTCACCATAAATATACAACCTTATACACGGGCCTGTTTCCGGCAGGCGAAATCGGGCCCTCAACCCTTTTCCCAGGCAGCAGAAGCTGAAGTGCAGCCTCAAATGCCCCATAACAAGCAATGATCTTCCATGCAGTGGCAGTGGGTTTTGGCCAGATATTCATTAATCCCTCGACCCCATGCTGCCTTAAGTAATCCCATGTTTGCAAGATGGACCCATCAGCATGCACCATAGTATACCATCTGCGTCAACATCACATCATATATATGCATCAAACATATGAAACACAAAAAACAAACAGCTTGCATCGAATTAAGTCAGCCAACGCTATTAGGGGTCAAGTTGCGGCAAATCTATTTACATAAACCCAGCACGAAAAAATCAAGAAACGGCATATAGTGGATAGAGAAGCGATCTAGACACTGAAATGGTTATAACCATATCTTTGAATGGCAAAATCGTAGAGGAAAGCAGATCGATCGAGCAAGAAGAAAACGGATTAAGAAAAAAAAAAGAGAGAGAGAGAGAGCGACAACTTACAGAAGAATGACAAAAGGCGGACAGAGAGAGAGGAGAGAGAGCATAGAGGCGTAAGTGAGCATGGGTGCGTGTACCAAATTGGATTCTGCCCCCATGATTTTGCGTCTCTCTTCTTCTTCTTCTTCTGAGATGGCGAAAGAGATGAGAGAGTGAAGTGTTAGAAGCAGAAGCCACTTCTACTGCTATTAGTCTTTAATTAATTATGAAAAAAGAAGGATAAATTTTTGCAATAAGATAGTATTTGGGCAGCTGACAATCACATGTGTCCCCCAATATCATATTTTTCTATTCAGAAAATATATTCCAACTTTTGAATTTGCGATTTCTTCTTCTTTTTCGTTTTTTTCTGATTCAAAGATTCCTTGTAGTCTTGTTAAATTATGACTACCACATTGTGACAATCACACATAATACAGATTGTTTTTTTTTTCACGGAAAAGTTTAATTGAGCGAGATAACATGACATAGTTTTTGTTTTTTTTTTTTTTTGTTTTGTTTTATGTTTTTTTTTTTTTTTTTTTTGGTTGTTGCGAATGTACATGTGCTGTTTAAGCAAAAGGGGCATTCTTACATGATTGTAGAAATTGTACTATTATAATAGGCTGTCTAAGTTTTGCTAATCAGGGCCGAGGTATAGATGTTTCTCAATATATTCCTCATATATTAGAAAAGATTTTTGATAGGTAGCAATACAATATTAATCTCTTTATCACTGTTGGTTTTGAGGCCGCTGCTGCTGCTGAAAATTGGGATGATTCTGTTGTGTCTGTAGATTCTGAGCACTTTGTTGCATGTTCCCGAATGCTCCCTGCTGTTGCTGAATTCCCCCCATGTTGAACACTGAAATGAAAAAAATCAATTTCTAGTATCTATCAACCAGCAAATGGAAAAAAAGAAAAAGGAGAAATTGAAACGGATAGAGGAAATGCCCCCCTACTCTGGTCGGCCAGATTTTGTGGAGGCAGGGTTCGATTGGCACCAGACATTGCAAACTGAAAGAAAGCATCATGTCATCAGATGCAAGCATATGCATTTCAGCTTAAGATTAAATTGATGGCTGTCATCATCAGATTAGAGCTTTGAATTTGGTGTGATCTTCTTTCTAGTGTAGAAAGAAAGATTCTTTTAATAGCCATTAATCAAGTCAAGTCTTGAAGAAAGGTAACCTGCATTCTTGGAAGAATTGATTGTGATGGCATCATAGCTGACATGTTAGGGATCTGAAACAATGATAAGAGAAGGGTACAGAAAATAACTCATTTAGAAAAGGAGGAAAAGTGCCAACAGACAGGCATAAGATAGCGCTATCTGACCATTTGAGATGTAGGTGTAGTTTGGGCCGCATTAAAGAGGGCACTATTTGCTGGGCTAGAGAACTGATTTAATTGACGATTCAGCTGGTTCCCTGGGTTTAGTTGGTTCTGGTTTGCATGCATTGCAGCTGATGTAAGCTGTCTACTCTGCAGTTGCTGTCCTCCCAATGGCTGAGAGAACTGCACATGATGCTGCCCATGCATCTGCTACACATCAAATGCTACCAACTTAAGAAGTGAAAACTACTGACAAACAATCAATCAAAACCATAGACAACGATTGTGCAAGGAATGCATATTCTCTCAAGAAAGCATACTAGCATGCCAATATATTAGGTAATGAGGAGATTATTACATGTTATGATTATACGAATTTTGTACTCTGAGATCACTGATCCCAGAACGTAAAGCATTTTTGTACAGAATGGTGACAGTCAAGAGTTACATGCTAAAAGTCCACCATTTTTTGCCACCAATTATAGGAAATTTGTCACCCAAGTTAAGTGCTTGATTACCGACTGAAACTTTTGTTGTGACTGGCTTGGCATGTCATGCAGCTGTGTTAATTGGTTCTGCATGTGTAATTTACAATAACTAGAGTGTTAAAAGAGGATAACATTAAAATTTCATGGCATGTATTAGCTAACGCAAAATATAAAACTTAGCATAAAAGGGCACAAAACATATGCAGAGATGTATTTATTTTGAAATTAAAGGTCACGGAGTGAGAACCTATTATAGATGAATGTTAGAAATACCCAAGCCAGTTAATAGTCCATCAACAAACATTATGCAAGTCAATAATCCATTCACTGATTTAACTATTTAGGCTCGTGATGGTACATATAGGGCCAGCATGAAACCAAAAAAAAAAAAATAGACCTTGAACAGTAAAAACTTGGTGCTAGATCTTTAAATCCTACATGTAGACTGCAGTGAATAGAAAAAAGTTTCTTGCATCAACTGAATGCAAGTCATAAGGTAAAATAGAACTTTCAGTGTAAGCAAGATCATGATAATGTTGAACAAACATGAGATGCCCTTAAATCTCTATACAGGTGTTAAGGTCTATACCTGTCCTAGGACAGGCATCGATGATGGTCTTAGCTGCTGTTGACTAAGAAGTTGTTGCTGCAACATTTTCTGCCTCTGTTGGTGCTGGTGTTGCTGCAGTTGTTGTTGTTGTGGCTGTTGTTGCTGCGGAGATGGCGTGTTCATAATATTTGCACCAGATCTTGGGGAATTGGCATATTGCATAGGAGATGCCGTCGTATTATCAAAGGAAGCACTTCCAGTAGGACCAGAAGGGGAAGCTGCTGCTCTTCCAATAAGTTGTACCCCGGATGCCTATCAGGAACAGAATGTTACAAGGCTCAATAGAAATGCAATGTTGCATGGAAAACTTATACAAATATGATTCTGGTTGTCTCGTGCTCCTCATCTTCTTAGTTAGCCGAACACTGTCTACCTTACTTGACATGCATTATGACTAGCAATGTCAATGTCTTTGCACAATGGATAATTATGACTATGGATTCTCAACAACAGAAATTCCCAAAAAGAATTTTAGTTAAAATTGAACGTGTTCACCTGTAATAGAGAGCCCTGATTGTTATTAGTGGCAGTTGACAGAAGTGGAGGTGTACTTTTCTGGTACATCCCTAAATTGTACAAACAAAATACTCTCAGAAGATCATGCAAACCATACTACAAATCCAGCAAAAGAATGATTCTGAGGCACAGAGAATAGGGAAATTACACACCAGATGAATCCGAGAAAGTCTGTGGACTATCATTAGTAGCAAGCACATCTACCAAGTGCATCGGAAGTGATGGTGCCACTTGTCTTTGGTCCCCAGGTACTCTTAATCCTGCATATAATATGGCAAAGAAGAGATACAGTCTAAGAGTTACGTATGCAGTAGAGCTTAAGGTGTATTCTACTCGTTGACATGAAATCACATGATGGTGAAATGGCTATATATTTCAACCATGCATAATCATAAACTTAGTTGAGATGATGGTTCAATACTGATGGCAATGACTAAATCATAAGAAAACTTCCCGCCAAGTTAGATTCAAGTGCTTTGACTAAATCACACAGAAGGCACATGCATATGTAGTGAGGAAGGCGGCTTCTTTGCAGCATCAATATTATATAGTGAGTTGTCCCAGAGCACCAGCTAAGACCTCATTATCTACCAACAAATAAGATAGTGCAAGGAAAACTCTGCACTCAATATCAGGTTCATTAGCATTAATCTATGTACCGCACCTTGACAAGTTGCGGTACCTGATTCCCAACATTAACCATGAGTCCATAAACTAGAAGCTGGCATGAGCAGGCAGCATAAATTTGTAGGTGCAAGAAAATCATAAACTGAAAATGAAGTGGAATCGAAACACTAAGAAGTAAGTGCCTCACTCAACTTCAATAGGTTAATACATGAGTTCTACTGATTCCATTACATTCAGAATCTCAGATCCATCAGGTCTATGGTGAAAACATAAGTCAACTGAACGTGAGGATTAAGCCCTAATAAAATCACCAATCAGACTATAAATAAAATCTCCCGTTAGTATAATTCGATACAGGACCACAAAGTAAGACCAAAGTCTCATAGTACAATTCTTCAGGCGCATCAAACACAACAGAAATTGATCAAGGAACAAATGTATTCAAAACATATCAAGAGCTTTTGAGTAAAGATTTGCACCTTCACCATGATTGACGGCACTGCGAAGCAAATTTTCTTGTTCTTGTATTTTTGCAGCTTGAACTTTGTCAATAGTTGGGAGAGAATTTGTCCCCTGTCGAAGGCCGGAGTGGACTTTTCGCGCATCAGCTAAGATCTTTTCTGCGCTTTCACAAGCTGCTCCAATCATATCAATTCTAGTCTGAAATCAATTACACATAAATCATTATAAAGAAACACCTAGTGATTCATATTCCAGGCAGTATGACTACCCACCTTGAGCTTTTCAATTTGTGCAGCCACAGGCAGGCCCTGCATACCCTGTAGCAACTGTTCTCTCTTGGTGTTGTCTTCTATCTCCATTTCCGGCAAGAGCTTAGATGACAGCATAACAGGAAGAACTGTGGCCAAAGAACAGCCAAATTTAATACACAGAACTGAATCCCCAAAAGGCACCTCTATTACTTATTAACATAAAATTCTTTTTACTTATAGTAGACAAACCAGCTTTGCCTTCTCATTCATCTTTTTTATAGAATTTTAAGTTCATTTGTAGTGATGTAATCTCATAAGCAAATAATTACTGCAAAATTTTAGCGACCTGATTAGCTATCCCATCCCATGACATAATAACCAGAATGCTTGCATAAGTACTGCTAAAATAACCCAAATAAACGACTGAGATCAAAAGGATAATCCACAGAAATTAAAACGTACTGATAGCGTTCTCAGCATTAACATTCTTAGGATGCACAACGAAAGCCTTGGACACTTTCTTAATATCTTCAACAATACTGAAGAGCTCCAAATTCACCATCGAGAATTGCCCCAAAATATCTTGCCTACATAATCAAAACCCCAAAACCATCAATCACCGGGAAAAAAAAAAAGAGTTGAATTGCGTCTGAAAATTGAAATGGCATGTTGGTACCATTTGGGGGTAGCATTGACTCGCGCTAATGCGTCCAAGTCTTCGAGGATGCGAGAGATGGCTTTGAAGAGGCTGATAGCGCGAGTCTTTACATATTCGAGGTTGAGCTGCTGCTGAAGCGCCGGGTTCAGCCGCTCCACAACCTTCGTCGGCTGCTGTTGCTGGTCTTGGCCTGCCGCCACCGCCGCTGCTTCCATAGCTGCCATTACAACTCGATCGGAGCTCCGCCGTGGGCGGCCGGGTGTTGTTTATTCCGTTCCGGTATTCTTTTTTCTTTTCTTTTTTTGAAGCACCAATTAATATATAGTAGTAAAATAAGTGTTGTCCAAAAACAGCGTCATTTCAACTATGACGAAATGAGTTAGATAATGGGCTGCACCATTTTGAAGCTGCCTCCATCCACAATAAATGGCCTTGCTATTAGAAAGCCCAACATGTAATCAAACCACCTCTCGGATAATTTATACCTACAAAAAATTATAGAGTTAATAATAGTAATTCCTACATTCTACTAGAAATAATAGTAGTTAACAATAATCAGGCATGAATTAATCTCTTAAAAAAAAATGAATTCGAATCGTTGATGATACAAAATACAAGTTCAGTGATCATTTTGGAATAAATTTTAGTTTAGCAATATGGTGGGCAAAATTTGTCAACTCAAATTATTCGTCAACCTAAATAATTAGTCGAACCAAATATACCAACCCCAATATTTACCGTCGAGTCTCAAAGCATCTCCAGCACGTCGGGGTCAAGGGGCTCGAGCCCGCGTGGCGCGAGCCTGGGCCGCGCTGGCGAGCCACTCGTCTGGCAAGCCCGACGCGCAAGTGAGAGCCCAGCTCGCCCCCCCCCCCTCGTTGTTGACGTCATAATGACGTCAGCCAAGTAATTTTTTATTTTATTTTTTTTAAATCGATTTTTGATGAAAATAAATAAATAAAAATAAACTTTTTTCAACCGTTGCAAGCAACGGATAGCCCAACGGCTACCTCCCCAAATCCTCCCTATAAATACACACCCCCACAAATCATCTCCCACACCTCTACAATTCATCTACACTTCTTCACAATCCAACAATTTCTTTACAAATTCAAATTATTTCCTCATTTCTCAACCAAATCCAACAATGGATGACGAGTCATTTCTCGAATTGTTGCGATCCCAAGCCATCGGTGGTTCCTCCTCGCATCCCGACGATGATTCTCCGCCGTCGCCGCCACGGCCTTCCAACCTCGGATCCGCGGCCTACGCGAGTTCTCCTACCCACGGAGTGATGGGCTATTCTCCTGCCGGTTATCAAGATGTCTCTCCACCCGTCTTCGATCAATTCAGAACTCCGCCGTTCATGGGAAGTCAAGGTGCGACGCAAGATCTCGAAGGGCTAAATCTGTCGAGTTCGTTCGAGTCAGTTTCGAACATGCGTCCAGCGGTCAAGAAGAAAGCAAGTGCATCGATGGCTGCCGCCCCAAATCCGGAGTTAACCGAGCAGACGAAGGGCGTACTGTACAGTCCGGAGGAGTCGGCTCATCTCATCAAGGTGTGGTCAAGCATTTCCGAAGACTCGGGAGTTGGCGATCGACAGAAGAAGGTCATTTTCTGGGACAAGATCGTAGCTAGGTACAATGCTACGATTCATACTATTGGCTACAAGCCCAAAAATAAGAAGATGTTGAAGGGGCATTATCAACAGATGTTGCCGAAATGCAACAAATTCCATGGCTTCTACGCTGAAGCTGTGAGGGAGTGGAAGAGCGGAGAAGACTCAAATGACGTCATCAACAAAGCATATGAGTTGTATCAAGCTGAGACGAAACAAGCTTTCCAATATGGGAAGACCTATCAAGAGCTGCTGAAATTGCCCAAGTATGATCTTTTCCGCGGTACTAAAAAGAAGAAAGGCACAGACGGGTCGTCCAACTCCAGCAATCCCGACGCAGAAGCTGTGGAAGAGGATGACTATTTTCCGGAACGCCCTCGGCCGATTGGGAACAAAAAAGCTCTCGCCCAAAGAAGGAATAAAAGAAAAGGTAAACAAGCTGAGAAGACTGAAATTTCTAAGTTGTGTACATACTTATTTAATTTCAATGTTCTTTAAGATGTATTTGAAATAAGAACAATAATACGAACAGAAATAAAGAACACAAGATTTGGTAACCCAGTTCGGTGACCTACGTCTGGGGGACAAATCCGAGAGAAATAATTCACTATTACGAAGCAGGGATGCTTTAGGATCTTACACAAAAGGACTCCACCTTATGTCGCCTAGACAACCGTTTACAACTTCCTTTTTCAGCGTGAACTATACCGTGAGAGACACCCACAGTCAGGCTTCAGCCACTGGCAGATGGCACATGTTCTCTATCAGCTTCATCAATGAAGTAACAACTGAACAATACGTTCAGAACTCACACATCTACTAGCACAATCCTAGTAGGAAAAATAAGGCGGACACTGTGTAGAAAAACTTTGCAATATGCAAAGTGATATTCAGCTCTCGGTCTCTCTAAGTGCGCAGCCACTTCTTCACATCTGACTGCATATAAATATCGTGTCTGCATATGGAGATTTTCAACCCTAAACTTAATCTCCTAGATAATATATTCTAGGTAAGAATATATTATAATAATGTCTCTACAAAATCTTTAGGATATCTATAGAATAATATCCTGCACAATCTCCTTCTCTCTCTACATATATCTTGAAGGAAATATATCTCCAAAATATATCCTAGCATGCATTATCTACGCAGCGGAATAAAACATTGGCTACATAAATTGCCAATCCAAAATAAATATTCTGATTACATAACCGTATGCAACAACAGAGACGATTGATTTGGAGGACGTTCCGGATGGAGCCGAACATGACTTTTGGCAATCAAATGCCCAAGTTAATTAGACGTACTTATCGATTGCAAAGAAGAAGGAGAACATCTTGGAGAAGAGGAAGCAAGTCTATACCGGCAAGCTCATGACTTCGTATAGCAAGTTGTTCGTCACTGATACTACACATATGACACCGGAGGAGTTGGAGCAGCATCAGCTCCTCATGACTAATTTGTGGAGCATGATCGAAAAGTAGCTAGTTTAATTGTATTTTTTTTTAATTTTAATTGTTGTATTTTGTTTCAATTTAATAAAAAAATCCAAAAATTTTATTACTTTTTTAATTGAAAATAAAATTAATTAAATAAATAAAATTGAACGAAAAACGAAACGAAAAATGAATTAAAAAAAACATATCAAAAATCGAAAATAAAACGAATTAAAAATAAGAGAGAGCCCGGGGAAGGGGCTTGCGGCTGGAGATAAAATTTGGAGAGAGTCCCTCCCCACCAAAATAGTACTGCAAGCCCCTAAAACGGGCTTGCGGCCGGAGATGCTCTAAGGATGTCCACCTCAAGTTTGAACAAGTCAAACCACTTTCTCATGTTATGATGATTGGAGAACAAGTGAGTGGAAAATAACTCTCCCCCGAGGGATCAAGACAGATAGGCTAATGGAGGTGATTAATAAGGACAATCGTAATAAACCCTTACATGTATAACTCACCTACAGTAAAACCTTTATAAATTAATAATCTTTCTAAAATAATAAAATTTTCCGGTCCCGACTTGGGTCTTTATAAAAAATCATCGAATTCGATAAGATAATAAAATAATAGTTTTTTGAAAAATCCCTTTATAAATATTAGGTCCCATTAAAACTCTAAATTAATAATTCATAAATATACAATTATAAATATTATAGTAATTTGCTAAAATATGAATCTATTGTTACTTGGTTTCTTGAGAGCGTTTGATATTGTACATTGATTAACTTTTGAACGATATTTTTTATCAACTCACTCTTGTAAATCTTTTTGAGTGCATGTAGCATCTCTCTTCTACTCACATAATGTTTTACGCATTTGATCATTCATGGATGATTTTGCGATGCATTTTAGATGAGAAGACATGATTGAGTGTTATGAATTATTTTATTTATATATTGAGATTTATATATTACTCCATCTGTCTCAGTTCAATTGTCTTATTTTATTATTTTTTTTATTATTTTATACCTACATATATTCAAAATATGAGAACTGAGACGGATGAAGTATATGTTTCATTCATCATGCATGGATGTCTTTAATTGGCTATAATAGTTATTTAAGTGCAACGAATTAATGTATACACGTATATTTAAGTAATTCCAATGAATATACATACATTGAATTGATAAAATACATGAATATATTTAATTAGTTACAAAGAATTAGTTGATGCATGAGTATAATCAATAAAACATATATGACTTCATTTATTTTCAATACATTTGTATTAAATTTGCTGAATTTAAAAAAGTCTCTCTTTTAATTAATAAAATATTAATTTATCGATATATTAATATCTCTCTAAATTAATAAAATTTCATGATCTCAAGGTTATTACTTTATAGAGGTTTTACTGTATATAAAATGATCAATTCCAATGCTTGCATACTTATGCCACTCCACTTTTCATCTATCGTTATCTCCATCACTACAACTCCGATCAAGAGTTTTCGATCGGCCAAGCAAACCAAATTAGTCAGGACGATTGTCATTCTCTCTCACCGCTATTTTCATCACAATCAGCCAGACATATCCGACCATTCGGCACTACCTTCCTTTTATTAATTGTTTCAATTTGGTTTATTTACTTTTCGTATCATCTTAGAGCATTAGCAGCGGTGGGCGCGCGACCTCTAGCCCGCCGCCACCTCATCCTCCGCGCCCGGGCTCAACAGCTGCAACCCTCGGAGGGCGCGAGCCAACGGGCGGAAATGAGCCCATTTCAGCATCTGCTGCGCCCGCCACGTGTCACAGTCTGGTTGACTTACCAAAATATTTATTTTATTTTATTTTATTTTTTCCTATAAATACCACACTCCAGTCCTCACATTTTTCACACCAATTTCTTCATCAAACTCTATATTCTTTCATCAATTTCCACTTTTTTTGGAGGAATTGTACATTCAACATTCAAAAAAAATGAATCGTGAGGAACGAGAGAGGCTAGCATGTCAAGCTATCGAGCTTTATCGTATAATAGAGGAGGAGGAAGATGCTGAAAACCGGCAACGTGAAGAACGCCAATCGTAAAAAAAAAAGAAGCAATACTTCGAGCGTGATCGTAAATCGGGGTACGAGCAACTCTACAACGACTACTTCGCCGAAAATCCGACGTATACAGACACCATGTTCCGGCGCCGATTCTGCATTGCGATGTGATCTCTTCTTGCACATCGTCTCGAGCGTGACGATGCGTGATCCATATTTCTAACAACACCCAGACGCAAAGGGGACGAAATTCTCTTCATCCCCTTCAAAAATGCACGATGGCGCTGCGTCAACTTGCATATGGTGGTCCGTCCGATGAGTACGATGAGTATCTGCGCATCACCGATTCAACCGGACGAGAATGCCTAAAGCATTTTTGCCACGCCGTCGTTGCCGCTTTCGGAGAGGAGTACCTAAGGAGACCAACTTCGCGTGACGTCCAACGCCTCGTCCAAATGCACAAAGCGAAGCACGGTTTCCCCGGCATGCTCGGGAGTATCGACTGCATGCATTAGCCATGGAAGAATTGTCCATCGGCGTGGAAGGTTGCATACACCAATTTGAAGAAGGGAACTCCAACAGTAATTCTTGAAGCCGTGGCCTCAACAGACCTGTGGATTTGACATGCATTTTATGGCGTCGCCGGATCAAACAACGACATCAACGTGCTGAATCAATCTGACGTATTCAGCGAGTATCTTAGGGGCGTTGCGCCGGCCGTAAATTTCACGGCCAACAACAAGCAGTACAACATGTGTTATTATCTTGCCGACGGCATCTATCCAAGATGGACAACTTTCATGAAGACGGTGCCATGTCCGACCGATCCACAAAGAGCTATGTTCGCCATGAAACAAGAAGCTGCGAGGAAGGACATCGAGCGTGCATTCGGCGTTCTGCAAGGACGATGAGCGATTGTAGGAGGCCCGGCCCGCTTGCATTATATTGAAAATTTAACAGAAATCATGTATGCATGTGTTATCATGCACAACATGATAATTGAAGATGAAGGAGAGAAGCAGCCGAAAATTGGGAGGAACGACGAGGGATCGAGCTCAACAAGGACTCCGTTGCAAGCGCGTCAAGGTGTTGATGTCTCTTTCGCACGTTATATGCAAAGGAATGCCTCCCTCCGCGATGCAACCGCTCATGAAAATCTCGAAAAGGATATGATCGAGGAAATTTGGGCACGTTTCGGTCATCAGTAGTTTTTTCCTACTTCATTTTATCGTTATATATATTTTTTTCTAGTTTTCTTTCATTGTATTGTAATTTTTCCAATGTGCAATACAATTGAATTTATTAAAAACATTAATTCTCATTTTTATTTAAATCATAAAAAAAAAATTAAATACTATAAAATAATGAGAGCCCTTAGAGGGCTCCAATGTAACAAAAATGGGAGCCCTCCAAGATGAACTAAATACTAATATATACTACCTTCATTTCATGAAATTTGACCCATTTGCTTTTGGCAATTGCTGACACGTTTTTCCACGCTTCTTGATAATGAGTTTTAAAATGGATTTTTGAAGATTTCTTTCTTTTACGGGATAGTCACGCTTCTTGATAATGGGTTTTAAAATGAATTTTTGAAGATTTCTTTCTTTACGGATACTATCCGTAAAGAAGAATCTTCAAAATCCATTTTAAAACTCATTATCAAGAAGCGTGAAAAAATATACCACAATTACCAAAAACAAATAGGTTAAATTCCACTAAATGGAAGTAGTATATTACTATTAAATTGGGAGCCCTCCATTGAGAGCTCCCTTGCTAATGCTCTTATTGTCATATTGATTTGAAAAGCTCTTAGGCGAGTTGTATTTATTGACATATTGTTAGTGCACAATGTGTCCAATCTAATCAACCGATCAATCGGATGAATCATATTTCATATCGATCATAAATTTACCCTCTAAATTAATAATTTTACGAAAAGTAAGATATTTTAATTATACTCCTATTTCATAAAATTTTCCCAAAAAATATCAAATTAAACTTGCAACAATCTAAAAAAATGTATACTTATCTACAAAAGTGCAAAAAAATGGATTAAATTTTAAAAAGTGGCCAATAATTATGTATCAATTGGTTCCTTTTTTTCTTTTTCTTTTTTTTTCTTTTTTTCACAATAATGAAAATTATAAATTCCAATTCCAAAGTTAATAATGATGTCAACGTCGGCAAAATTGTAAATTGCCCCCGCCGTCCTGGTCAGGTCTGTCTGGTGACGGACGAATTTTCTTTCGCAATCACACACACACACACACACACACACCTCTCTCTCTCTCGACGCTATCGTTTCGCTCCAGCTCCGTCTTCTTCTCTACATTCCAAACCCCAATTCTTGTTATTGTTTATTCTTCTTCCTATCTCGACTCATCCTCTTTGGCTCGTTTCAAATTGTGCCTACTGCTTCTAAATCAGGTCACTTCACCAATCATTTTTATTCCTTTTTTTTTAAAATTATTATTATTATTCATCTCGATTGTTCCCCATTTCAGAAAATTTTACAACGATTTTTTCATACCAGGCTCATCATTTTTACTTGATTATTTGTCCGCGTTTGCTAGATGCGATGCTCACTCTATCGGCTGTTATTCGATGTGCTACATTCTTGTGTGATGATAGTTTTTCGTGATTACTGTGTTTCGTTACTGGTAAGAATTTCAAAATCAGGGGATCATGGTTTCTGTTTCCGTTTTTTAAGTATTATAAAGTGCCGTGTTAAAGTCAATGCTGATGTTCTTTGCAGTGCTGCAATGTAATGACCTCTCTTGATCTTATCGTGAAAACAAAGACGACAGAATGGATTAGGTAGTTGACTGTTAGGGATTAAATTTGTAGTGTTAAGATGTCGGGTGGCCCTTTAGTTGACAGAATAAATGGAATTTCCTTCATCTCTCACTCTTATTTAAGCATGATCTGCTCTGATTGTATGAGAATGCTGCAAGATCCATGTTGCGTGGGGATTTATGTTTATTGCTCTATCATATCTTCATACACAGCCTGTACTAACTGCTACAACCAGAATCAACAACTCATCTATAGTCGAAAGATGTCAGAGAACATGAAGTATAACAACGACGTGACGTATTCGTCTGAAAATGTTTCCAGAAATGCATAGCATCATTTTCCCTTAAATACTGGAACGGACAACTTTTTTTTCTTCTCTTCCATCCAGTATATCCTATAATCATGCTACGAAATTATTATTGCTGGATATTATCATAGTTTTGGTTTGAACTAATATTCTTATCTTGGGGGATCACAACATTTTTTCATTTAATTAACGAAGCTCATTATGTTTATTTATAGATGGTATGCATTCCTTTGATGTAACTAATATACTATGTTTAAATTAGACTGAGGATTGAAGCAAACTAGAGTTGTGAATCTGCTTTTTCTTTAATTGATGTACTGTGAGCTTCAGGACTCTTTTGGCTGATATTTTCTCTGTATCACCCTCATGCAGGAGCTCCCATTGGTATGCTCAATGGCAACATCTATATCCATTATGATTTTTTGTATTTAATTTTCTGCTGAAGGTCCAACAATGCAATTAGTACAGCATGATATTCGGGCAGAGGATCCATCAGAAACAGAGCCCATTTTATCCCAGCCTAGCATAGCAGAAAGATCAGAAGAATCTTCCTCCTCAATTGAAATAACTGTGGGTGTAGAATCTTCTGTAGCTGCAGAGCGTCTATCAGTTCCCGAAATTGATGAAAGTATCTCTCTAGTTCGCCCAGACCAACCACAGTGCCGCATCTGCCTTGATGCTGAAGGTCGTTATTGTTAATTTGCATTCCTAGTAGGTCAATATTGAAAATCTAGATACCTATTATCAGAATGACTAGTTCGCATACGGTCATCTGAATACTTCTTCGACTACAGATGAGTTGTTATTGTTGTAGGTTTCTTGTTTTATTGATTCTTTCATCAATATATGCAGGAGATGATTTAATTGCACCATGCCACTGCAAAGGCACACAAAAATATGTTCACAGATCTTGTCTTGATAATTGGAGGTCGACCAAGGTATGGCTGCATAATCTCTTTCTTGCTTTTGAGTCTTTCATCATATATTTTCAAGTTTTTGCGATCCCTTGATCTGCTATATTTTTAGAACAGAGAAATTCTAGATCTCTATACATCTTGGTAATTGACAAGAAATTTTATCTGATGACTGTTCTGAAAGGCAGACGCCAGCTTCTAGACTGTCTCTAGGTGCCCCAGGCCTTTTTCTAGGTGGTGGCAGTTGTTTCCTAACACATTCTATATTTCTTTTTGCTGATACTGGGTTAATGTTATGCCATTTGCCAAGTGTCAAGCTTCTTTACCCCTCTTTCTTTCTCATGAAAAATTTCTTAAGTATCTTTGTGTCTTCCCCAATTCAGGAGGGCTTTGCTTTTGCTCACTGTACAGAATGCAGGGCAAAGTTCATATTGCGGGCGAATGTCCCTCCTGATCGTTGGTGGTTGAGGTTAAAATTTCAATTTCTCGTTGCAAGGGACCACGCAATCATTTTCGTTATTGTTCAGCTGGTACGCAACTTGCTTCTTTCCTGCAAAACTTTTGCTATGAGTTATGACATCTTTTAGACATCATTTGAAGTGTAACTAAATGGCGGAATCTGATTATTTATAGTTAGACAAAAAAACATCAGTCACCTGCATCCTCTTTGCTGTTTCTTGTTGTTACTTAATGATTGTTGTTTGTTATGTAGTTTTTCATGTTGGGTTTGCTTTCCGTTCAAGCATGGGTAAATTCTGGCTAGCTATTATATTTGCAAAATCGCTTTTATCTTTTATTTAATTTTAAATGCCAACTCAGTTGTCAATAACTCATTTTAGTCATTTACTTTGTGGTATATAGCAGAAACCGGTAGCATCTTGCTTATGGTGATGTGGATCATATGTGTTTTCCTTTGTTAATTGCTATGTTACTATATATCTATTGCTAAGGATTTTTAAATTGTAAATATTTTTATTTTGGAATTACTTGGTTGACTGAAATATCTTGGAGCTATAGACTCAAATTTTAAAATTGAAGGTTCATGGCGGTGTCAAATCTAAAGGCAAGTTTGTAGATATAAGGTGAACTGTGAACGTACCCCCTCGAGCTCTGTCAATGCTGGAGACATAGCTCATTGGGAATTGAAATGTTGGCAATGTGAAAAAAGAGATCAAAGTTGCATCATTCAAGACTTTGATGCATACAGTATTCTCTAAACTAGAAACATTGGTATGTCCTGTATGATTGGGAATATTCTTCCAGATCTATATAGGACATCGATAGTATTTAAAATTTTCAGTTTGATAGTTCGGAACTGCAATTTGAACCTTTAAGAGACTCTTTGTGCTTTTGCTATTCACTTGAAGATCTCACCTGTTTATAATTCTACTAATTCTATGATGCGTCTTGCTCATAATTATATTACTAAAACTTCCCTTAGGTTGTTGCATTTCTAGGTGTGCTGGTGTACAAATTTTATGGAGAAGAACTTCGGGAGATGTTTGGTTATGAAGAACATCCCTATGGATTTTATACTATGGCTGGTAACTACACTATCATTTGCAAAAAAAAATTCCCTCCTTTCTCTCATTATAAAAAGAAGAGTATAACTATTTATATTCTAGAAGGTTGTTATCTATCAATGGATTATCTTTAGTGCAGACAACTAACTGAGAAGGTTCAAATTAGAATGGATTTTTACTAAGAAAACTCACATTTGAATGCGACTAACCTGATCCAACAATACTCTCACCTTTTAGATGATGTACCCTGGTTAATACTTTTGTAGATTTCAAATTCAAACAGCTTGATGATAGTTCTGGCCTGGATTGAATGACACGAGAAATAAATCAGAAATTGAGTACAGTTGAGTGAGAGCTTCTTGATTGCGGAAAGATTTAAAAGTTTCTGATAGCGTCTGTTTTCCTTCTCACAGAAAAATTGAAATAAATATTCTTTCTCATGTGGCTGAGTTATCTGTTGATCTAGTAGATATTTAGAATGGATTTTGATCCAGTGTCCATCCCGGGCTACTTTGCAGATATCCATTAATCTCATATGGTGTCTGGAAGAACCTACCTAGTAGTACTTTCTTGCCTTAAAATGATCTGTGCCGACTTGCAACCTTAACAGGAAAAAAATGTGTTACAGTACATACATACGTTGCTCCTTGTCTTCTGTACCAAAAACTGTTTGCATTTGAGTTGGGTTGCAAGACACAATATCATCTAGAAAGGAAACAAGTTATATACCTAGCTTCTGAAGATGCCAACACTAGTTTTTGCAACTAACATCATCTTCTGCATTCTTGATTATCTCTGCCATATGAACTATTGGAGATTTTGAGACATTACATGATAATTTGGTATTTGTTGTTCATGATACATTTTGCAATCATGTTCCTAATGAGTTCTAAAAGAAACAAAGCTCGGAGAAACTTGTTATGCAACTTTGATGCTTTGCAGTTTTGGCAATTGTGCTGGTGGGTTTGCTCTACGGCTTCTTCATTGCAATAATATGTGGTCAGAGGATCAATGAACGCCACTACCATGTTCTTGCTAAGCAAGAATTGACAAAGGTTTACTATCTTACAGAGAGGAAGTTGCTTTTCAATGCAGATCTTATAAAGTTGCATTACTTCAATTTTACAAGATGTATAGTGAAGGATGAGTTACAAATCTTAATGCTCTATAGGAGTATGTGGTAGAAGACCGGGAAGCTAACAAGGATGTGTCTGAACTTGAACCTAGTCATGTGACTGAGCTAAGAATGCTAGGTCTCTATTGAGGTGAGTATAGGTTTTACTTATTGTCAATGATTCACGAGAAAATATAAACTTATTCAGCCTTTGTATGATTTCGATTCTAGAAAAATGCCGCTTTATTGGTTTTCCACTCCTTCATCCCATATACGTGTTCATAATCCGGTGCTAGACTTCTGCCCCCACTATGTTATGTGAAGCGCTCGCTGGGAGCCCTGGAGCGTGGGGTCAGACACAATCTATAAATTACTTGTTGTGCCTTGATAAATTATTATGCCTTGTTCAAACATAGATGTAAGTTCTCCATGTATACGTTCATTTCTTTTATTTTCACAGAAATTGTATAGGAGAAAGATACGCTTAAGTTACAATGTATCTCCTATATTTACCATTCAAAATTTTTGTACTATGTACGAGCAATGAACTGTAGTTTCTCAATGTGCACAGTGAATGCGATGGGACTGTCTTTATATGAAAATGGAGTCACCTCAAAACGTTATCTGGTACAAATATTTGCGGATTTGAACAAACTTTACAATAGTTATACCAACCACCTTCAAAACATTACCCAGATGCCAATGCGAGAGCGTTAAGTATATTTTATAAACATTTTAACTATGAAAGACAAATAAAAATAGCTCCCAAATTTATGACTTTCATGATTGATAAGTATTACATGCAAAAAACCAAATGATTTTATGCTGGGAAATTTAAGTTTCTATACATATGTGATAAGTCTACAATCTAGCTTACACTATTTACATATCGACAAGAACACCAGTTCTATTCCACATCAGCCTTGTTCGTATCCTCGTGTAATGTTACAGTAGCTGATGTTTCTCCATCCCATGGCAACTCCAAATGGGGAAAAGATGTTTCTGCAATCATAACAAGGTTAACTAAGACACAAGCAGATTAAAGACAAATACTTTTTACATATTAGTAGAAGTGTTAGCAAAATTAAAACAATGACATAAAAGTAGGCCGCTTAAAGATGTTGCTAAAGTCAGATCACAAACTTTTCAGCATAAATTTATCAGGCAGGGATAACTGTGAAAATTGTTTGTCTCATCATCCTCAAAAACTAGCTTGAATAAACAGAATGATACCCATGTGCCAGCAATAAAATCAATAGTAGTTCAAAGAAAAATATGATCAAGATAACACCTACTAGCAAAAGAAAATTTTGACTGGGAAAAATGTAGGTTTGAACTTGATAAAAAGATTATGAGAGTCAGATCACAAACATCTCAGCAGAATTTTATCAGACAGGGATAACTGTGAAAAAAGTATGTATCATCATCCTCAAACCAAAGTCTGAACTAAAAAAATGTTCAATGCCGGCAATATATTACAGAAAATTTGATCAAACACACAAATGAAGTCAATACAAAACATCCATGACTCATTGGACTTGGAAAAGAATAATGACATGATATGGGGTGTGAGAATTCCATGTCAGATTACATAAAATCAGCACAAATTATCAGACAGGGATAACTGTAAAAAATATCTTCTCATCATCCATGGAATCCCCATATCCATCAATCAGAAAACACTGCAAGCTCTCAATTGCAGTAAAATTGAACAAAGAAACTCTAGAAAGTCAAAAATAAAAAAATTTCTACAACTGAAGCCTCAGTTCGTCCTAGTCGAATGCAAAAAGCATCATTACATTTGCTTTTCAGGTGAGATACTTAAAAATTAACATCAACGGCTTCTTCAATTGTTTAAATCAAAACTTAACATAGAAAATATACCAGAAATCTGTAAAATGAAAGACATAAAGTTCCAATTCAAAAAATATCAAAACAAATCCAATTCTTCAAACAAAGCCTCAGTTCGTCCTAGTCATAAGAAATCAACATCATTATATTGAATTTCAGGTTAGATACATGTTAACATCACAGGCTTCTTTATTTGTTCAAATTAAAAAATTTATGAAGATACAAAAACAAAAACAAAAAAAAATGAAAAGAAATCAAAGTTAAAAAAATATATGGTAACAAAACAAGCAAAAACATGAATTAAAAAGATTTCCCGGGACATCAGATCTTCCTATTCAGATGGAGTGTCATCATACCCAAACATAATCGGGCATTCCACTCTGAAAGCGTACATCATTTGCCCCTTTCAACTAATAAAAATAACTGGAGTATATGAACTACAATACTACATACTGAGAAAGTTGCGAGATAAAAATGAGAAGCGGATACTTTACCGTTATGAACATAGAATGCAGAAGAAGGCCATCCTTGGAGGGTGGTGAGCGACAAATGCTCCTCCTCGGTGAGAGCGTTGGCTAGAGTATCCACAATTCCGGCGACGCCGTACGACGTACGGCGGGGTGGGACCCAGTAGGAGGCTCCGGGAACGAAGGTCAGCCAATCAGGCCTAGATCTTCTAACGATGAAGCTGTGGATCACGTCCTCGATTTTCTCCACCGCCTTTGCCTCTGCCTTCGCCTCTGATTCCGCCTCCGCCGCAGCCTGCTCCACTTGCAAGCTGCTTTCGGGGAGAGTAGAGAGGCGGCGCACGGTCCTTGACCTGGCGGCGGAAGAAAAGAAGGGCCGCGGAGGTGGATCGTATTAGGGTTTGAGAGCGGAAACAAGACATTTCAATGTTGCTGAAGGATTGGTGGGATAGGCGGTGCTAGATATAGAGGAATCGGCGGGGTTGGTTTTGTATATTTTTGGAGCTTGAGGGCCAGTTTGTAATTCTGAGGATTTCAGCTAGGGCTGAGCTGGATAGCTGAGTGAGAAACTGGAGTGGGCCCGTGCGTTATTCATGTGGGCTGGTTGGTACATTTCCAAGTCTTTTGCTGGACTGGGACTGGACTCGTTTGGGTTTAATTGCAGCCCACTTCATAATACATATACTGAACAGCATTGTTTCTCATCTCTCTTTCCTCATTTTCACCATTCATCAGATCCATCTCCATCTCTCTCTCTCTCTCTACATCGCGCAAAGAGGCGACGAAAATGGCGTTGAGGGCATTCTACAACGAGATCAAAGGGTTGAAGGTGAAGGAAGTGCCGGCGCACCTGAAACCATACTTTTCGATTGACTACGTTAAGAAGTCCTTCGACCGTGCAGTCGAAAGTTATCGCCTCAAATACATCGAGACCAATTCCGCTGATCCCATCTATCACGTCTGCTTCGGCGGAATGGCCCTTGCCTATCTCGTCGCCCTTCCTGAGGAGCGCCGCCACCTCGAGCACCAACAATCCGGCGGCGGCCATTGATCCGGGCCGGCACCTTTCAGGTCTTCCCCGCAACCCTAGCTCTTTCTATATTTAATTCGCTTTCAATTAAATTGGAATTTCTTGTTCTACGTTGTGTTTTTGGATGTACGCGAGAATTGCTTTGTGGTTATTTGCGGTACATGTGTGTTCTTTTTTTTTTATTATTGATTTCTCGATAGGTATTCATTCTGAATTTAAATGCGGAGATTTACTGGGAAGCAATGCCTTATTCTGATTTCATTACCCCATCTCCTCCAAAATAAGCCTAGCTTATCTTATTCCAATTTTATTACCCTGTCCCCTCCAAGATAAGCCTAGCTTAGTTTGTAGTGTGGTTATATTTCGTTAAACAAGGTAAGAAAACGTAATTGTTGGCAATTAAGGCGTCGTTCGAATTTGATATTGCTCAGCCATTTTGTCTGAACTGAATAGAGTATTGTTGGTTTTGTGGGCTTCCCAATTGTAACCTGAGTCTAGTCCATTAGAATCAAATGTGAGCTGCTAGATAGTGCCCTATTTATAATCTGTATTTCTTGTTATCATCTGAATCTATAGAGTAACAGATATTGCGAAATACTCTTCTCAATTGCGCTGAATTCTATTAAGGCTGCAGTGTTGTGTTTGTGTGTACCCTACTGAACTACTAAATGACCACGGTCCCTTCGGATAAGAGATTTGATGATCTTTGCCTATTGGGTGATGAATCAATCTGTTGAAGGAGGACTGGAGTCGAAGTCTTCTGTTGTTCCTCTGATTGTGCATGTATATTCTACTTGATAGGCAGAGTTGAATATAAGATTAGATTCGATGATGCATGAGAAATGATAGGAGCTGATTTACATAGTTTGCAGTATCATATGTATTTCCTTTTCTTGGAATGATATCATCATAAGTGTGAAAAATAATGTTAGTAATGTTACTATAAATGGATCATGCGGTATGCTATCTATGTCGATATTTGTGCAGTATGCATATGTTCTTCAATCATGATATGTTTGTTCCTTCCACTTTTGAGTGCTTTCAGTTTGTGAATATGGATCAATGCATAACTTGACTAGCTGGAATCTCTTTCACGAGCATCTATTTTGCGGTTGCCACTATATAGTTATGTAAAATTCTTCTTAGTCAAACAGTAGAGTCGTGTACCCATTAATAACTACTAATAGCATCAGTGGATCAATTAATGACAGAATGGGCAATCGTCTAGATGATATTCATGTATGCCCAAGAGTTTTCTGATCCCTTATCTCTTTGTGATTGCAGATTGAAACTAAATTTGCGGGCGTGGTGTGCACTTTCTTCCTTGTATTTTATTTAGCTTTTCTCGAACCTTTATGGAGCATAAAGCCCTCAAAAGAACGAACCAGTGCAAATAAATTTGTGCAATTCTTGTTCTCAGAATCATGCACCTACTTATCTTTTTTTAGCTTGATAGTTGGGATTTAGCTTTACTCATTTCCTTTCTCATTAGCTTTGTTTCTTATCTTACAACTTGCCTTGAACTGTTTAGTGTGGACAGCAACATGCAGTGGTGAAAACAAGGGATGTCTTGAAATATCTATACATCAACCCCTCATGTCTCATTCACTTGTGATATTTCTCTGTCGGTCGATCTAATTGGCTGAAAAATAAGTCAGATCATGTTTCTTGCTCCTCAATTTTGCCATGTTTCTAGAATTCAAGGAAATTACTTATGTAAGAGCAGCTGAAACTACTTGCGCTTAATTGATGGAGTATTGTTTCATGTTTTCTTCCCCTTTTCGATTGATTTTAGTAACGAGGATGAGTATTTTAGGACTCATGGCTCTATTAGTCTATGGTATTAAGTCAATTGTTTAAAGATGCTCATTAAATTATAAAGAAAAATGAAACATCGATAACTATATTATGTTGACATAATAGTATTAGATTGACCTTCAAAAAAAGCTACAGAATCTGACAGTTATAATTGTTAAATAGTAAGTTCGTAAATATAATAAATACAATTGAATCCACTCATTTCTCTTTCTGCATCGATTTAACTATGCAAATGTACTAGTACCAAAAAGATTTTTAGTGAAGACAATGGCTCTTCACCCACCGAGAGAGAAAATTAACACACGGTTGGGCAATGGCAGAAAAATAAAAAATAAAAAGTTAAAACTCAGAGGCTTAAAAGCAAAGGAAATGAAAGAAAAACAAAATATATACAAGGTAGGTGGTATGAGTGGGTACTTCAAAACCTTTAAAGCAAAGAAATTAACAAAATCATTGCCATAAATTTGACTTCTACTTTGCATTTCATCTAAACTTAACACCAAATCATCTCAATATCATGCAAATAATAATGCTTTCTAGTTTTTATGACTTTCACAATAATAATTTTAGTATATATTATAGCACTTGGATCTCATCATATGTAGGGACGCAATTTCTTATAATCACATAGTTGGTGAATTTAATTATGAATGATCGTCAATGTAATTTTTTGGAAATGTGAATTTTTTGCCTTAGAAATGACAAAATGACGTGAATCATGTAGCACGGCATGAATTACCAGTAAATACCAAACGCAATAGTAAATATTTTCTATTTGTCCAAGTCTCTCTAAAATGCTCATAATTATCATTTGAGGCATGCATAAAAGATACTATCTCCATCCAATTATATTAGGGTCCGTTTGGTATCCATATACGTATATCATGTATGGGTATCAAAATGGCCTATACTCATACCATGTGTTTGGTATATCAGTATATGAAAATTCAATTGATATATTTGATATACCCATTTCTCACTTTTAACATTCCTGGATATACTATACCGTATCACTCTTTCTTCACAGAAACTTTATATTTCTTTTTTGCTTCTCCTCTCCCAATTTCTTCGACGTTGCTCCAATTTTTTCAAGAACTTCACGATTTGTCGCTCATCATAAAAAAAATATATAATAAAATAAATAAAATAAAAAAACTTTTTTTTTTCAAAGTGGAAATTTGAGGTTTTTCTTCTTCCCTTGTTTCAATTTTATTTTCTCTCAATTCGAAACTGTACATTTAAATTTGCGAATCATATTTCCTTTCGTTTTGCAAATTGTTTAACGTAATGAGGTTGAAATTTTATTTTCAAGCAAATAGGTGTTTTGAGATTTCTTGTTGGGATGATGCTACATTAATTGTTTTTTTTTTTTTTGCGTAATTATTATTGTAGTAAATAAGAAAGGGTAGCTAAAAGAAGAAAATTGATTTGACATGTTTTTTCCAAATGTGATGAAAATAGTTTTTTTGCTTGTGATTGCAAATCATTTTAATGGTGTAAATTTTTTGTAGCTTTTGCATAACTTACTATTATTTTTATGGATTTGTTAATGTCTTGGATTGTTTTTAGTTAAGAATTGTAAGTTTGGAACAAAGAAAAAGAACATATGAAAGAAAAAGAAGATAAAAGAAAGAAGAAATAAAGTACAAAATTAACTTATAATAATAATAATAATTATTATTATTATTAGTTAATTTTTATTATAAAAAAAAATAGAATTTGATATATGATATCGGAAGATATCAATCTCATACCCTTACCTGACAAAAAATACTTTGTTACAATTAACTCTCTCTCCTTAGAATTGATTATAACCACATATCCTTCCATTTATTGGTTTCTGTGCAAGTCAAATAAGCCGTCTTAACGTAATGAGATGGAGGTAGTAATAGTATTTGCGAAAAAAAAAAAGATGGGTATTGGCGAAATCGAATTCGAATAATAATGATAATGATATTTTAGTAATCGGATAGCATTCCAACAAATTGACGTTCAGTGTCGATTGTTTTTTGATTTTGATTTTGATTTTTAAATGTGTACCGACTGTACAGTTTAGGATTAGTTGGGGGACTTTGTTGTAAATTTTTCACTCAATAAATATATATTAAAAACAAAAAATCACTGTGAGGGACTGAAGAGAGACAAGACCAGAGTTTGCTGAGAGACAGTGGAAGGTGTGTTTTCTCTCTCGCCTTCCCTTCTCTCTATCTCTCTCAAAAAATTAATTGCTGCTACCACTATTCTTTATGGTTGCTATCACTATAACCAATGCCATCATAACATGAGCGTAAAAACCTTTTATTCTTTCGCCGTTTAGTATATTTTCTCTCTGTAATGTAATCTGTGTTGGGATGTTACAGGGCCTTGACAGACAGACAACCCACCAGTCGTTGCGGTTCTCCCAAGTCTCAAGACTCTGTTTTTAAGCGGTCTAGAGAGAGAAAGTTGTTTAATTTTCATGGTTTGGTGATGGGATCGCACCAGAATCCCAAGTAACAACGACCCACTTTCTATATTTCTTCTATGTTTCTCTCTATGTGTGTGTTTGTGTGTGTTTTTGTATCACAACCAACTACGTTGTTCCCCAATCTCCTTCTTCTGCTGTCGTCTTCAGGTACTGAAATTCATATCTTGCGTCCGGAAAAGAAGATTTTGTGGCTTTTTAATAATGTTTGTTTTTCATTGTGTGTTTGTCAAAGGATTGATTTTGACAGGGTTTGCATTTTATAACTGTATTTTATTGGTATTTCATTTAAAACTATTTGGAAGGCGAATTTTTTTTTAAGGGATTTTTCCCAGAGAGAGTTTCATACTCTAATTTCAAACACAAACTCATTCCATTTAAATCAAAATCTTGACTCGGTGTAAGTTATACACTTAAATGGCCATCTTGTTTTATTATCCTTTTGTTTTTTTTGGAAAAAAAATGATTTCCCATTGTTTATTCGCTTGAATAGTAGTGGACTTATGATTTAAACGGCATAGAAATGGGTTGCTTGCCCCGGAAAATCAGTCAATTCTTTATTGCAGCATAAAGAGGAAAAAAATGAAATCTTGATTTTTCTGTGAGTTGAATTCATAATTCTTGCATTTCCTTTTTTATTTAGTACTCCGTAATAGATAATTTTTATAATTTTTTTTTTTTTTTTTTTTTTTTTTTTTTTTTGCAGGGTACTAGCTAGGTTTCCTGCAAAGCTTCCGGGTTTGTAAAGGCTTCATGTTCTAGTAAGGTACTTGAATTTTCTGTCTGAATTTTTTCATTAAAATTAAAATTTAAAGACTCTGCTTTGTTTCCCTGTTTTCCGCCAATTTGGGGCTGGGATTTTGTCCTTTCTGGAATACTCATCAAAACTGAAAATGGATGTATATGAAAAATTTGGTTGTTTTTCTGTACATGTAAAAATATCACATGTGCAGCTGACGAAAATTTGTTGGTCATATTTATTGGTTCACTGCCAGTTTTTGGAAGATTCTTGCTTTTATTTAATAAAGTTATGGTAAAAAATTGTTGTAAGGTATGGCCAAGTCTTATCTGCTAGCTCCTTTCCTCGCAAGTTTTTTTAGCTTCCTAACAGGCATTAGATCTGCTTTTCCGACTTCTCAAATATTGCTGAAAGGATTAGTAGATGCATCTTCATAGCTTTGTATAATAGTTTCCATGATCTCTTTAACTGTGTATCTCTGTGTCACTCGTTGATACATGCAAATCGAGATCTTGTCATGTTCTTCTGATAATGCATCTCCTCCAATATGTTTACCGACATTCTATTGATCATATAAGTGGATGCTTGTCGTGTATTGTATGGAGCGCATACTTCAAATTTTCCTCTGCATTGAGCATTCTGTTCTTCAAATATGTTTGAAGAATAAACAATATTTTGATCAGCATTAAATTTTGGGAGTGCAAGTGTATAGCTAGACTTGATTTCCTAGCTTGTCAAAAAATAAAACAAGCGTGTGTATTTGCGACAATCATGTTTCCTGCATGCAGCTTCTTTACGTTCAAATTCCTTACACGTGTTTTACACCCTATGGTATCCCCATAAAGTGGAAAGAGCATAGGAAGTTGCTTGTGGCTAACCTACATGTGGCTTGCTTTCACTGATGACATTTCGCTAAACTTCATCATAAATCATCTACTTTTGTTTGTTGCTGTCATTTTTAAGGGTTAACGAAATCAATATTATATTGACAGCAATATGATTCATGGTCTACTCTAGCTATTTAAGTGGAAGCAACCATTTTGGCATTGTAATAAAAAGATGAATCTGCCACGTGCTCTGTGTTCGCATGGTCGTTTGTCGTTACTTGCAATAATTGCTACAAACGCATCATCCCGAAGATTTATTTCCATTTCTTGTTGTACCTCTCTTTAATGAAGCTCATTCATTCTGTTCATAGGTCTGAATAGTCTACTGCTGGGATAGGTTCATAACCTTATACCATAAGGATGGGGTCTCGATTTCCGTCTCATCAGCTTAGCAACGGCCTCTATGTCTCAGGCCGTCCAGAGCAGCCGAAAGAAAAAATGCCAACCATGAGCTCAGCAGCCATGCCTTACACTGGTGGGGACATAAAAAAATCGGGCGAACTTGGAAAAATGTTTGACATACCTGTAGATGCCTCTAAATCAAGAAAATCGGGACCCATTACCAATGCTTCCATGAGGCCAGGGTCCTTTGCTGGATCTTCTTCCCATTCGGGACCTCTAAACCCTAATGCTGGAGCCAGATCCAGCTATTCTACCTCAGGCCCCATCTCCTCCTTCGGAGTGGCAGGTTCTTCATCAATGAAGAAATCGAATTCTGGGCCTCTGAATAAGCATGGCGAGCCTATCAAGAAGTCCTCTGGTCCTCAATCTGGGGGCATTACGCCTGTAAACCGCCAAAACTCCGGTCCTCTACCCCCAGTTCTTCCTAAAACTGGTCTCATCACATCTGGACCCATCACGTCTGGTCCACTGAATTCGTCTGGTGCCCCGAGAAAAGTCTCTGGACCTCTGGACTCGAGTGGATCAGTGAAAGTGCATGTCTCCTCAGTGAGCAATAACCAGGCTGTAACGACTCTGGGGCAAGAGGACGTGTACTCCTTCAAGAGGAACATCCCTCGACCTATCTTGTGGGCTGTTATTCTGCTTTTTGTGATGGGAGTCATTGCTGGGGGTTTTATTCTCGGAGCAGTTCACAATGCTGATCTCCTCATCGTAGTTATTGCCTTGTTCTGCATCATCGTTGCCTTATTCGTGTGGAACTCGTGTTGGGGGAGAAAAGCTGTCATTGGATATATTGGGAGTTATCCAGATTCTGAACTTAGAACAGCTAAAAATGGACAATACGTGAAGGTCTCTGGGGTACGTATGCTACTTTACAAATTTGGCAGTTTTTGTTCTTATTCATTTATTGGCCATATATGGGATTGTAATTGGAGTTCTCAGGTGTTGCGTTACATGTTTTGGTTGATTAGTAATAGTATATCATTTTTGTTGTAATCTACTAGTGAAGTCGGGGGTTCGAGACACCTCGGGTGCGTGTGTGTGTGAGTGTGTGTTGTGTTTGCCTGATAAAAAAAAAATAAAAAAATTAAATAAAATAAAAAAATAAAAAAATTACTGATATATTATCCACATTTTAAACCTCACGAAACCATGCAAATGCTGTGAGTTTGCTTGTTTTGTTACTCTTTTGGTTTCTGTATTAGTCATAGCTTACTCTATGTTGATTGATTTTGTCTCAAAGGTGGTAACCTGTGGGAATGTTCCTCTGAAATCATCTTTCCAGAAGGTTCCAAGATGCGTCTACACCTCCACAACTTTGTATGAGTATAGGGGATGGGATTCAAAGGCAGCAAATCCTACTCAGCGTCGCTTCACATGGGGCCTCAGATCCTCAGAGGTACGCTGCTGAATTCAGTTACTCATGTTTTGGAACAAGGTCTTTATTGATCATTCATAGCTACAACGTTTACTTGCAGAAGCATGCAGTCGACTTTTACATCTCTGACTTCCAGTCTGGGCTGAGAGCACTAGTGAAAGCTGGGTATGGGGCACGAGTCATTCCATACGTGGAAGAAACTATAGCCATAGAAGTCGATCCTCTCAAGAAAGAGTCTTCCCCAGAATTAATCCAGTGGTTGGGAGAGAGAAACCTCTCAGTTAGTGATCGTCTGATGCGTTTGAAAGAAGGGTAAAAACTCTCTCTCTCTCCCTCCCTCCCCACACACACCAAAATCTTGATTAATCAAGAAAAATAGGCTGCCACTCTCAACTTTGTTGATTTTGAATAGGTATATAAAGGAAGGAAGCACGGTAAGTGTAATGGGAGTAGTTCAGAGGAACGAAAACGTGCTGATGATCGTGCCTCCAGTCGAGGCCTTCACTACAGGATGCCAGTGGAGTAAGTGTATCTTCCCTTCAAGCTTCGATGGGCTCGTGTTGAGGTGTGAGGATTCATCGAAGGTGGATGTGATTCCGGTATAGCTCTGTGTTTTGAATTATTTTATTATACAGGTTGTGTTGCAATACAGAGAGTGGAGTGTTGGCAGTTTATAGCAAAACAGTCCAGCTTTTAGGACTTGCAATATCTCTTCTTCTTCTTCTTTTTCTTTTTCTTTTTGTATAGATTTTAGGGCTTTCTTGTTATATATCAATGGTGGTTTGACTGTAACAGTAGAGAAATATATAAATATGATTGTGCTTATTAATTACTCCGTTTTGGTTCATGTCTTTAGCCTAGTATTTCATTATTTTGATTATATCAATTTCATTGACCTTTTGAAAAGCTTTTTTAGAGGGCTATGGACTCATTAGATTTAAATAAAAAAATAGAATCACCCAATCTTCAGATAATCTTTGCATGATAGAATTTTTTTAGTATGTGTCTAACTAAAATAACATTTAGCACTTTCATTTCCGAGTAGTTTTGAGCTCATTTGCAGAATCAATTCTATGCAGTTTAGATCATAAATTTACGTTCTTTATAATTAAATTATAATTATTTGATAATATAATTTCAACGATGACAATACAAACATACACAATTGGGAACACTTTCCGACTATAAAATGAAAATCCGAAAAAATGAAATAAGAAAATTGAACCACTGCAGTGCTGCACTCTGCACCGTCAAAGCTCAATTTTTTTTTTTTCCGCTTCTCTAATTTTATTATTCAGAAAAACAACGCACCGCCATTACTCAACTCTCTCTCTCTCTCTCTCTCTCTCTCCCCTTCTCCTGAATTATTCTCCACTACCAAATAAGAAAGGGGGTAGGAGCAATGCGCCATCGCTGAAAGATGGCAAGAGCAGCTGCCGGAAAGCATAAAACGACCAAATTCGTCTTCGTATTGGTGGGGTTATTGGGCCTCTTTCTCATTGTAGATCTGCTCTGGGCTTCATCGTCTTCACCTTCTTCCA
Source organism: Mentha longifolia (assembly GCA_001642375.2). Classification (NCBI taxonomy): domain Eukaryota; kingdom Viridiplantae; phylum Streptophyta; class Magnoliopsida; order Lamiales; family Lamiaceae; genus Mentha; species Mentha longifolia. The sequence continues at coordinate 375,250 of CM038116.1, forward strand.
ATTGGATTGCTCCAGATTCCACCACAATCGTCGTTCCCCAACCTGTGCACCCCAATAATTCCTCTCCGATTAAGGTCCCTACTTTTACTTTTACTTTCATTCAATTCACTCGGTTTTTCAGCTCTCCTTGCCGTTAATGTGGCACTACATTTCTTCTTTCAACTCCGGTTGCCGATATCGGCTACTTGAATCAAAGTTATCTCGTTCGGTACTAGTGTTTCAGTCCCTGATAAATGTTTTTACTTTGGTGTAAAAAGATCATAGTATTTTTTTTTTTTTTTTTTCTTCTGCAGATGCATCTGGTCATGTGCTTCTAAAGTATCTTTCGTTGTTTAGATTACGTGATGCATTGAAGTGTGAAAATTTGATTATGATTCTGACAGGGACAGGAAAAGCATAAGCAAGACAAGAAGGATGCCGTCTCTGGGAGGGTCTTATCAGCAACCTTTGCTGATTTAGATGCTCCTGAGTTGAAATGGGAGAAGATGGCAATGGCACCGGTGCCTCGTCTTGATGGTGCGGCAATACAGATCAAGAATCTTCTTTATGTATTTGCTGGATATGGAACCATTGATTATGTGAGGATTTTAGCACGTTCTAATATATCCTATGCTGCTTAAGTTGTCTTCCATTTCTGATATTGCTAAATCGTTCCCCATTTTTCTCGTCTTGCTTTAGATACACCAGCATTTTTCAATATTTTGGGCTGATCATTAATGGTCACTCCAGCTGGTTGCTGCTTTGGGCTGATCGCTAGTGATCACTCAAGCTGGTTGCTGCTTGTATATTAAAAAAAAGGACTAGCAAGTACAGAGTATCAGACTACATTGACGGGAGTCTGCATACATAGATGTGGCCCATCATATTACTCTGAAACTTGCCTTTCTAAGCTATCGAGATGTGAGAATATATACCTAGGAAAAAAAAAAAAAACTCTTATGATAGATCAAGTCTCCCATATTTTCTAGATAGCAATATTGCTGGCTCTGTTATCTTTTCTCGACATTGACCTGACATGTTAGAATGCTATGATGCTTGTGTAAACTCCTACCACCTCTGCTATGGTTTTGGATCTAAGATAGCACATGAAACTTGGATGAGTGATTCTCTATGCTTTCATACTTGCAGTCCAACCTGATCTTTTTCTTGTTTTCTTTAAGGTGCATTCTCATGTTGACATATACAATTTCACTGATAACACTTGGGGAGGAAGATTTGACATGCCCAAAGAAATGGCGCATTCACATTTAGGGATGGTAACAGATGGGAGATATATTTATGTGGTGACCGGACAATATGGCCCTCAATGTAGAGGCCCAACTGCTCACACGTTTGTACTGGACACAGAGACAAAGCAGTGGAGAGATATGCCACCTTTACCTGTTCCACGGTATGGTGTTTTTGTTGTGGTTTGTTAACTAATTCTCTTTTTTTTTATCAGAACAAATTCTCTTTTGATATAACAATTATCTCCTTTTCTTATGATCAACTGTTCTCTTTGAATTGCCTTATTTCTAGGAAAGCAAAGAGTTGTTTAGATTATAGACTAATCTTGATTATACATATTGCCTTGATTTATTTAGGTATGCACCTGCCACCCAACTTTGGAGAGGCCGACTCCATGTGATGGGCGGCAGCAAAGAGAACAGGCATACACCTGCAACAGAGCATTGGAGTATAGCTGTCAAAGATGGCAAAGTCTTGGAAAAGGAATGGCGAACTGAAATCCCCATTCCTCGTGGTGGACCTCACAGGTTTTCATCCTTTCCTTCTACTGTTTATTTGAATTACTTTCAATGGGATTTACATAAGATATGTGTTCTCTAGCCAGTCAGACACTTCACATACTTGGCGCAGGTTATAGTATTTTTTATAACTTGATTTCATGAGCTGCACCTAAAATCTCATGAGTCATTACTCGTAAATTTATTTATTTTTTTAGAGGAATGAATTACTCATAATTATATATAATAATTATCTAAATCTGCAGCGAACCATACATATATTGAGCAAAAGAGTGCTTTGAGCAGCTTTGCTGAATTTTCTGCTTAAATTAACATGTCCATGTTGGAAGGTACTTTTGTACTTGTATGGGAATATTTGTGTGTACCAACCAAAATGAATTGGGAGAAATGCTTTCTGAATGAATGAATAAGTCACTAGTAGTTGAAGCCATTCTTTGCTTCTTTATCCAAAGGCATATTCATGCATGTTTCTTCTAGCCACTCAGGGAGGGTCCTTCAGGATAAAGGATCTATATAATTCCATATTTGGGATCTACTTTACTTGTTGAACATGCTTGCGTGATTTTTCCTCTCATTTCATGTAGGGCTTGTGTTGTGTTTAATGATCGTTTGTATACCTTTGGTGGTCAAGAGGGCGATTTCATGGCAAAACCTGGCTCTCCAATTTTTAAATGCTCTCGCCGGAATGAGGTAATCCAGTTTTTGACCTGGTAGAGAAAATAAGCAGCAGTATACATGATGCTCACAGTATAGGAATTTCAGTGCATAAACTTTCTGTAAAAGTATAACCTAGTATTAAAATGAATTTGACAACAGGGCACAAAGCCCCATTGTAGCTCTCCTGCCAAAAGCAGATAGTAAAATTCATATTCCAAGATTCACACAAAGAATATTAAATGTAATGTTTAGGGGTAATTTTGAGATACGTAACAAATGTCTCTCGAAACTCTCTGTGAGCCATTTGTCTGAACTGATACCTCCTTGCAGATTGTATATGGTGATGTTTACATGCTAGATGATGATATGAAGTGGAAAGTGCTACCATCTATGCCAAAGCCAGATTCTCATATTGAGTTTGCTTGGGCAATTGTCAATAATTCTTTGCTCATTGTCGGAGGTACCACGGAGAAGCATCCGGTAACCAAAAGAATGATTTTGGTTGGAGAAGTATTTAGATTTGAATTTGACACTCAGGTTTTCTTCTGATCATTTAAAAAATTCTTCTAAACTCCTTATTTGATCTGTTTACTCATTTGCTTTCATCTAAACATGAATTGTAACAGAAATGGTCAGTGATTGGAAAGCTTCCTTATCGCGTCAAAACTACTCTAGTTGGGTTTTGGGATGGAATGCTGTACTTTACATCAGGGCAACGAGACAGAGGCCCTGACGACCCAGCGCCAAAAAAGGTCCTTGGGGAGATGTGGAGAACTAAGCTCTTGTCATAGGCAATTTTGTGGGTGGTTTATGGACATATAATTTGTCTGTGTAATCAATTCTTTCTTTTAATTCATGCTTGTATTAAGATAAATCATGATATGGTTCGGCCTCTTATATAGAAATATCTTCTTTTTTTTGGATATTGTAGAATTGGCTTTGTACATCACAGAATGATAGTATATGCAAACTATTATTCCGTTTCTCTGTTTCTTGATTTTGATAGCACTCGGACTAAGGTGCAAGAACACCCTCAACGTTGGGCTTTATTATTGCTTTTTACAAGTTAATTGTGTTCTTGAAACTTGCATACTACTCCCATCCTACCTCAAACACAAACAAACCAATCCTAATTCACAATCTCTTTCTTACATCTATGGCTGAACCAGAAGATCCACCATGAAACTGTTTCCGTCGAACCCTAAACCCGACGAATCAGCCGGTTGTATCACGCCGTCGACCATCCCACCGTGGATGTACAAGAAACGCCCAGAAGCATCAACACAAGCTCCATGAAATGATCTACTCTCGGGTTTCTCCCCTCTTGACTCAACCCTTCTCCACATCCTTCTGAACACTCTATTCTGCTTCAGAATCATCGGTCTCTGCATCTTCACACAAGGCATGCTGCTTATGTCCAAAACCCAGAAATCATCCTTCCTATTTCTCAAAGTATCCTCGCCTCCATAGATGAGGAGTCGACGCCCGACGATGAGGCTAGCCGAGTGCCCCACACGAGGCAACGACAGCCCTTCGGGCACGTTGTGCACCTCAAACAGCAGCTGCGTCCATCTCTGATCATCATCATCTGACCCATCAAAGAGCCACACGTCGTTCAGCACCTCGTACCCGTTGCCTCTCCCTCCGAACAAGATCGTCTGCATCCCACCTATGTGCGTCAGTGTGTGTCCCGATCTCGACGTTGGACGTGGTTGAGCTTCCATGACCTTCTTCCACGTCCCGTAGAATTTATCTTCGGAGAGTTCGAGGATCCACGTGTCGTCCAGTCTCATTGCAGAGGGGCCGATGCCGCCGTGAATGAGCATGCTTCGGCAGCCGATGGAGCACGCGGCATGGGCCCCCCGAGGTGGTGGTGAGACGGAGCCGACTTCTAGAAGTTTCCAAGACATGGCGATGTCGTGTTTAGAGTCGACGGTGACTTGTCCGATCCAGGTGTCGGTCTGACGGATGCCGTGGTCGTTGATTCCTCCAAAGAGGATGAGGTGTTGGTCTACCACAACACAGGAATGGCCAAATCTCCCACTTGGGATGCCTGAGTTCATCTTCTGCCATTTTAGCATTGCTGTTCTCAAATCATTGCCTGTGTATGCTGCCCATGTGTCATCTAGGTGCCTGCCTGAACACAGGAATGATAACACAAATACAGAACAATGATTCTATTTCTGGGATAAACATATCAAGTTCAATCAATTAATTCACACAACAGATGCAGGAAGCAGTGAGCGTCTGATGTTAGATTAAGCTCTCAAAACCAAGACATCATCAAGCTTTCTTACAGTCAAGCTTTCTTACTATGAATGAAGACTCCAGTCAAGCTTTCTTACACAGTTAAACCTTGTCCTAAAGTAAGCAGAAAGGAACCTGAAATCACAGTGAAGTAGATACCTATCTATAACACCTCAAGTGCTCTACTTGTACTACTCAAATTAACAAAACAATCAATAAATTCCCACTTCACCAGCAAAAGAGTGAGTTGACCCAACCATGAATCAGTATCACAAGCCATATATGATAGTAGTATAATTCAAGAGAGAGAGAGAGAGAGAGAGAGAGAGAGAGAGAAAAGACCTCCAGTACAGCCGCCTCCAAAGAGGACCAAGCAGCCAGAAACCAAGTTGAGGGAGTGAGAAGCTCTGGGGGTGGGGACCCCCTCACCCTCGCCCTCACCTTCATCTTCACCTTCACCTTCACGAGATAAGAGCCTATGGCAGAAGACAGAGTCCAACTGGTAAACCTTCCGGTACAACTTCTTCCATGGGAGATGATTAGAAGAAGAGGCCTTGAGGGCTTCAACCGACGCATTTCCCCAATCCCTTCTGCACACAGATTCCCACAACGAATCCGAATTCGCCAAAGATCTCAACTTTTTACATGTCATCGAAAAGGAGAGGATCGATTCAATCGGCAGAAGCAGCAGAATTGAAAACAGATGGTCTAAAGGGATTCTCATCACAGGCACAGGCGGCGATCCACCATTATGGCTACTGCTGCTCTCAGCCATGGGACAAAATCTCTGTTTCTTTCTGTCCATTTCTTCGTCTTCTTCTTCTTTTTCACTGCCCATCTTTTTTACCGCGCGCAGTTTGTTTCTATTTTGGATGCGACTGAGATTGTTGTTGATAAATCAATAAATATTTTCAGGAATTTTGGTAACAAGTTGATCTAAATCCAGATATGCACTATTCTTGACCCCACCTCAAGCCCATGCTGTGGATTGAAGATGACAAATTTGGAACAGTCTCAAGATTTTATCAACTTTGGAGCAGTTGCTTATTTTCTACTCCTACTACTAAACTGTTCAAAGTGGAAATTTTAGTGTTTATTACTTTTTTGCTTTAACTTTCATAATGGGACAATCAAATTCCAAAGATTATGATATATGATACGAAATGAAATGAAAGCAGCCAATGAAGGATTTCCATGTCGCAATGTTAGCTGAGATGGGCTCGAGACTACAACTTTTTTCAAACTAGTTGCATTATTGCACTGCATAATGTAATTATCATACACCCGGCCACCATACCCATAACCACTTCGTTAATATATGTCTTTAACTTTAAACTTAAAGCTTTCACTCAAAACTATTTCTACACTGATTTACCTCAAGCAGTTAGGCTGTAAAATGAAAACTAGAAAAAGCAAAATACAATCTTATTATGTTTCTCGAGGGTTGGTGGTGCGCTAAAAGCTTCATTTCTGCAAATTGTGCATTTGGCCTCCATCCATTAGTCTCCAAAGAGCTTTCTTTGCCTCCTCTAGTGTTTCAACACTAAGCCCATCTTCAAACGAAATTCTTTGAACATTAAACTGCAAAAAACAAGGGATCGTCGTTAAAAACAGATCAAGAAACAGTAATGGATCTGTATGATGAGATCAGACGAGCTTGGTACCTGGGCGCCCTGTCGAACACGAATATCAACACCCTTACTGTCTATCGATATAAAGGCTGCATCATCTACCTCAGCTTCTTTGGATAAAAGCTCTCTCAGAGGCTTTGAGAAGATTGCATTTAGTTCCTAAGAAGAAGAGAAGCTGTCATAAAATATGTACATTGAGGTATAGAATAATGCACATTGCTTTCAAGAATACCTTTAGATTCTGTTCACCACCATCGACAGCGATTTTATCAGGCATAAGATCTTCATATTCTTTTACATCGACCCAAGCAACAGTTCCAAAGCCTCCAATGAAATATATATCACTGCCGAGTAGAGCAACTTCTGTTTAATCACTTCATAAAGTAGACTTTCTCGAATTGACAGCTTCCAGTTACTCAAAGAATCATGCACTAGTTTCTCTAATCTTATTCTTCCTATAACTACTCAACCTTCTCAATTTTGCATGTAGATAGTAAAAAGAACATGAGTATCAACATATACTACAAGACATCTTCATAAATGAAATTTGTTGTAGAGGTTACTGTTGTTTGTCCATATAGAAGTTCTGAAATATATGTTCTCAAGCATGTGAAATCCTTATGCCGTGAGTGCCAGGAAATTTGTTCTCAAGATTTATTTGGAGGTATAAAAAGCATAAGGTGTACTAAGTAGAGCTAACCTTATATTTTGCATTCGAAAATAGTAGAAATTCCCCCACTGCTGAGAAGGTCCCTGCAGGTGTTTTTCTATGTACTGTTTATGAGCCCATTCCTGGTAATGAAACGAAACATACCATCATTTTCATGAATCTGCATATTCTAAACGATAGAGACAATAAGGATCTAAGAACCATCATCATATTCGTGGAAGCCAACAAGTAAGAGACTCAGAGTTCCCGTTTAAAGATTCTTTATTTTTTCCCCTAAAAATAATGAAGTATGAAAAACAAATAATGAAGTATGAAAAACAAAAAAGAGAAAGGTGTTCATGCTGAATTTTTTCCATAAATAATATTGAAAAAATTATGCATCTGAAGAGTTGAGCTGATAAAATAGAGCCAGACTTCAAGCTGGAAGTTAAAATTAAGCTCCTTTCATGAGTATATATAGCAAAGAAGAGCAACCACAGACATAATAGAAACAGGCTACAATATCTTTCACAAAAATATTCATATTGTCGATCATAGTGAGGTGTTCTAGTCGATAATTTCAAAGAAAATTTATATTGAAGAATAAATTCACCTGTTGATCCTCTGGGAGAGGGTATACATCACCAAAGATCGTCACCCGTGCATTTGACAAGCCACTCCATCCAGGAGTCTAGTAAATGTTCACATCATTATAACTGTAGAAAAAGAAATGCAGCAATAAAAAATGATAAAAATTAAAATTTTCTTAAGGCTGCTAACCTGCACAACCAGTGTGCATTTTGGATCGGCTAGCAAGTTCCTAGTGTGTATAGCCAATGGTGAGAATGAGAATATTGGATCTGCACGGAAATTTTGTTAATATACTACTCATCATACCACCAGAAAAAGTAACGAATTTCTTTAAATCCAGATAATACAATTTCTCAAATGGACAAGCAGTACATCTTTGCAGTGTTCAGAGACAAGTCTAATTAGAAATTTCTCTCTAGATTTACATGATGGAAAAAAAAAATATCCAAAGAGATAAAAATTACAAATAAGTACATTCTTCTCTTCAAAAGATCATCAATCAAATACCTCTCCAACATCAACCACAAACCAATCCCAATTAAAGAGGAAAACTTCCAAAGCCAAAGAATAAACTATAACTTTCTATCTACCAAACAGATGTTAATATTTCTCCAATATATTACAATAGATAGATTGACATGGTCATTGGAAAACTAAACTAAAGAATGCCAGCTACGCGTTCTGTCAAAGATAATGAGCAATAATGAACTTACGTCCCATGGGATCTGGAGCAAAATCTACAAGTGAACCAAACGGATAGCCCTCTCGGCGGTGGTGCATGCGCGACATCACAGTACATAGGTGAGCAAATCTAGCCTTCCCAGATCGAAATCAAGCATAAACATGGTAGAAAGACATATCAAACCCTGTTTTACTCGTGAAAAGATAAGACATATGGAAAATTTGTAGAAGACAGAATTTGTACCTGTTCCATTAAATTCCGGACAGCTAAGGCGGGTCTTGGTAAGCCATGAGCAGAGGTGGCACTTTGCACCCCTCCAGAAATAGGCGTTCTGAAAAGCCCAGCCCTTGTACCTCCCCCACTTGTACTTCCATACGATCCCATAAGAGGAGGTGTCGTCAAATTTATATCCGATACACTACTTTGTTGAAGATCTGAATTAGCCTTCAGGATATGAGAGATGCCATCACAACAAAGCCGAACAAGCCATTTGAAATATCCATTCACAGACTATATCATGAGAAAAGATGTCTAATTTATGATGCCACGGTAGCAAATGTGAAACTAAGGCTTAAGTCCATGAGAAAAATATGCAATGAAAAAGCCTCCAAATTTGCAGAACAGTTATGCAAGATAGTACTTTTTATTGTTAGTTTGCATGTAAAGTTTGAGCAGCAGAAAGATCAAGAGCAGATTTTGACCAAAGCTCTAGCTCTGGTTGACCTCAAATGCAGCAAGTTGAGCTTACACAAGGGGGAAAAAGAAGCTCATAGAAACATCATTGTTTAGCTGAGCAAAGCAAATAAAATCAAGACTTCAAATTTAGTGGAAAAATAAATTGCAACACTTCCCAATTCCAAGAAGAACTATGATGATAAATCAACAAAAATGTAATGAATTAAAACTATTAGAGCTTTTTTTTCGCCAGTGAAAGCTGCTGCACAAGTAACGAGCTCGTAAACGAGACAAAAGCAGCGATTTTTCAAAGCAATCCGCTACCAATTTACAAAACTCTACTTTCCCACAACTAAAATCAGATCACTATAGCCCAAAGAATCCTGGAAACGCCGGAAACCAGTAATTAAAGGCGAAAAAAAAAAGGCAGTAAAAAGGCAAGCTTTCTTTTCTTTCTTTCTTTTTTTTATTATTACCTGTGATAGAGAGAGAGTTTCTTCGGAAACCAAACGCAAGACGCCATTGTCGTTATCCAAGCGGCTATCCTCTTCGCCGTCGTCAGACACTTCCCGCCCGAGCGCCAAGACACGAGGGAGGCGTTGCAACGAGGGCGTCTTATTAGTGGTCGAGGAGATTCTCAAAAAGGAGCAATGCTTGTTGCTGGGTTTAGCTGTCTGAATTCCCAATGACCTATCCGATAACCTCTTAATTTGCAAACCCGAACTCGACAGAGCTTCCATGGCGAGAGAGAGAGAGAGAGAGAGAGCTGTAAGATTTCTTTTGGTTATTCGGCTTTTCTTTAGGAGACGAGGTTTAAGCGAACGATGTTTATATTGGGCTTAATTGGGGGATTTTTTCTTCTTTTTTTTCTCAAGATATATTCTCAAATGGGCTTTAGATTTCACTATCAGCCCAACTCCATTTCATATTATTAAATATTAATGTCCAAATCTTTAGTCAATTTTTACCTAGTACTACTATATAATTTCTCAGTTTTTATTTAGAGGCAATAATATAAAATTCTTTAAAAAGGAAACGTACTGAATGATTAGTCACAACAAAACAGAGAAGAAATAATTATTATGTGTATAATAAACATTGATCCACCTGTCTACTGTGATAGGCTGGTAGCAATTATTCAAAGTGTCCTGCATCTGCATGGACTTTGATTATTCTTCACAACTACCACCTTTTCTTTTCTTTATTTCTTTATTATCCTTTTCCTTTTTGTTTGCTTACATTTCAAACTTTGATTCATCATCATCTTCATTTATTTGGTGGACTGTCACATATTTCCCCAACCAGAACCAGATTAGATTCTTTTTCTTCAAGAAGATGATGTTTGTTACTGTATGATATAGATGAGGAATTGAGGATGAAGATGAGCAAGTCCCAGTTATTGTCTGGTTATAAGTCATGGCTTCTGAGCTCTGCAGTTGCTCTAATGGTGCTAGTAACATGGTCAAAGCTCTATGATTCTGAGAATTCATCAAACGTAAGCTATGCACACTTGCAGCCTAGAAGTAGAAGGGCTCCTTCAAAAGGGCCTGATGCACCACCGATCTTGGCTTACTGGATTCTTGGGACCAAGGGCGAAAACAAGAGGATCATGAGGCTGTTGAAGGCCATCTACCATCCAAGAAATCTCTATCTTCTGCAGCTCGATTCAGCTGCTTCGTATCGTGAAAGATTGGAGCTATCCATTTGGACTCATTCTGAAGGAGTGTTTGAAGAGTTTGGGAATGTTGATGTTGTTGGAAAGAGTTATGCTGTGAATCCCATGGCCGCCTCCGGATTGGCTGCAGTCCTTCATGCTGCAGCTTTGCTTCTCAGACTTCGCGACGATTGGGATTGGTTTCTGCCTTTGAGCACCTCAGATTATCCAATTCTGCCTCAAGATGGTACTTTAATGTGTTCTTTTCTTTTATCCATGTCTGGTTTAGTGCTCTTGTTCTTCGATTTTTAATTATTACAGTTTTATAGATTCTGCAACTTGTGGAATAGGCCTAATATGGTGCAGTATATACCTTTAACTTTTGCACATACACACACACACTAAATTTCTTATTTATATTTGCTGCAGATATTCTCTATGCTTTTAGTTCCCTCCCTAAGGATGTCATTTTTATGGGCTATAACAATGCCACTTCCTTGGAGCAGTAAGCACACACACTATATCTACTCTCTCTCGTTGTTGCTTTGATGTTAATTCATTCTAGTCCTAATGGACTATGCAGGAGGGAAAAAGCCAGCCAGATTGTTGTAGATCCCAGTCTACACCTTAAAAAGAAGAGTTCCATTCTATATGCTGCAGAAACTAGAGAAAAACCAGATGAATTTGAGATTTTTGGAGGTTGGTTTCATCTTCAGAAGACTAATATATAATACAAATTCATCCAAAACTCAAAAAAGCTCTTTCTTGATTGAAAAATGTGCAGGTTCACCATGGATGGTCCTAACAAGAAACTTCTTGGAACATTGTGTGAATGGAATGGACAACCTCCCTAGAAAGTTACTAATGTACTTCAACAATGTTAACTTCCCACTTCAATCCTACTTCCAAACTGTCCTCTGCAACACTCCACTCTTCCAAAACACCATTTTAGTCAACAATGACTTGAGGCAGACTCTCCATGTTATTAAACCACACTCTTCACAAGCTATCTTCGCGAGGCAATCAACACACGACGATCATCAACTTCATGAAATCGATGAGAAGCTACTAAAGCGCGGCCGTGGAAGATTTGTGCCAGGGAAATGGTGCAATGGAACAGGACTAGTGAATCAAACTGCACCAAGTTCAAATGCTACTTCTTCGATTTCGGGAGATATTGATGCTGTGCAGCCAACAGCTGAAGGGGTCAAGTTGCAAGAACTCTTCCTTAGAGTAATGAAAGAGGAGAAAATGGCAAGTAGCCAATGCAGAAGTTATGTTATGCATGAAACAACAAAGGTTTGATGTAACATAATCTTGGTTTCTCATAGTTTTGTAAGTTAGTTTGCAGCATCATTAATGATTGAGATTGAGGGCCCAACTTCTTGCAACAAAAGATTATATATATATATATATATAAGTGACTAGATGATATTCTTTCTTTATACAATTAGTCTCAATCTCAATTATTTGATTTAGAATTCTTCTATTTCTAAATGGGGGTAGGGAAGTGATAGAGCCAAACATGGCCCAACTAGTCATATTGGGCCACAATTGTTAGCCCAATAGGTTTCCGGGCTGGGTTGGGCCCATTTCACCATTTTGTTTCATATGATAGCTAACTTTAAAATAAATAAAAAAGAAACTAATTTTGATTGTTAAATAAACATTATTCACTATATTGCATGCATAATTTGTGCATATCTTTTAATGCAAACTACTTAATGTAATGTTCAACATGCCGATAAATAAAAATATCTAGCTACATTCATTAATAATATTGTTCAATACACGTGATTACGCATTTGTGTATAAATTTCAGATATTATATCGAAAGAAATAAAGCGTTTGGCTGAAAATCCAACATACATACCAAATTCCAAAGGAGGATAGTAGATATTTTAATGGGAGAGCTAAGGATCCAATTAAGGGCAATGATCACATTTAACATGTGGGGTAAATTGCTTGGCTTAAGGCAGTTAGTTTGGTACATGTAATTATACCATTTGCCACCAACAATTGCCTAACTTCCCAAAACTAGGGGCAAAAATTTTAGCTCATAAGGAAAATGTCATAATGTGACAACTTTATAGCTGTTTCAAGATATTAACAACATGTTGTAAAGATGAGATTCTCTTTAAGTTAGGTTCAAGTAAACACATAAGCGAGGCTTGTCTACAACACCACTTTCAACCCCCTTTTTTCCTCATGTGTGTGTATATATATGTATTTTTCACGTGTTTATAAGAAGAGCTCGAAAAAAAAATTAGATTTTCATTTGCATTTTCGTGTTGTATTTTTTTTATTGATTGTAGAGATATTTTTAACACACGTTGATCATCCGATAGGGAAATATATAAGAGATGTAATATAGAAATGAAATGCAATGTTAGCACAAGAGAATAGATTAACTATATTTTACCAATCCCAAGTAATAAAAAAATGAGATGTGGAAAAACAACTTTTACCTCTAACAAATAAAATAATTAATGCATTGGCTACACGTGTGAGGCTGGAATTATGGTTAGCAACGTTTAAGTATTAGTTACCACAAAACTTCTACGTAAACCACAAATATCTTGCTATATAATATTATATATCACCTTTAAATTGAAGGATTGAGTATGGGGTACACATAATTTTTGGCCGTTAAAAACTCATAAGGAAGAATCTTGTAACCGGGAGCCAATTAAATAGAAGTAATTTTGATTCGATGTGATATTGAATATTAAAATAAACGTGAGTGATGACCTCTCAACTACTTACAAAAAAAGTATTGCATTTTGAACCACAATTACATTGTGTGGCCAATTATTCTCAACATTCCTTCTTACGTTCCAAATTGTATTCACCACGCAACGCAACTTCATCTTTTTCCTTCTTCTTCTTCGTTTTTTTTTACTATTCCATTTTAATACATATATATGGAGTATTATATTTTTATTTAATACAGATTTTCCTATTCTGCAATGCAAATTTTATGAAAAATGACATAAAATCATAATAAGAAATTATTTATTTAAATAAATATCGAGGTATTTTTGTTTTCTATTCACATTTTTACCAATTAATTAGTAGCTCCTGCCATTAATAAGATGTTGATGAATCAACTCTTATGAGCATTACGTGTATGCTATAATTGCAGATGATTTAATTTAGTGTGGCAGAAAGTGTTTTAATCGGTGGAATTCTAACTAATTTTCCGAATAATTTTTTAGATCGATCGATCTGCATATGCATACTGAAATGATCTTCGTGAAGTGATTTATTGGGAGCTGAGGAATTAGTAACTAACTCTAATCTTACTAATAATATTCTACAGTACTGATATCAAATAACAATTGCAATGGAATTATCTGGATCATAATAATAATATATGCAGCATAAAATATTTGAAAAAATACTTTGAGAAACAGAAATTACAGATCGAGATGTAGCTTAGCATTAGCTAGCACTCAGCCCATCCCTCTACCAACTCAAGCTGGCGCCGATGTTCCAGCTTCACAGCTCTCCCCAATTTCGACTCGGCGGCTAATATTATCTTAGCCGGCACGCCGGAGATCTGCTCCAGCCGTTTCAGAACCTTCCATGTCATCGCCGACTTCTCAACCTCAAGGCTGAGCTGGAGCTGCAGTCCGAGCCACATCGAAGCCGCCAAGCACACGCGGAACGGCAAGGCCGTCCACCGATCCACGCACACCTTCAAGGCTCTGCAAGCCGCCCGTACAGCCGAGCCGGTCTCCACCCCGAGCTTCCCGCACCAATTGACGAAAAGGCTCTCCGCTTTCAGATGATCCACCCTTGATCTGGACGTCCGTCGCCGATTCGCCGTCGAAGAGCAGTCGGAGTACACTTTCGCCGCCGGCGAGGTGGTGCTGGAGACGCATGAGTTGGTGGAGGAGAGAGAGACGTCGCCGTCGTCGTTGTCGTCTTCCTGCGGGCAGGAAGGGCAGGCGGCGGCGGATGGTCGAGAACCGGAGACGAAGTCGCCGGTGAAAGTGTTGCAGTGGAAGCAGATGGCGCGGCGGAGGTGGCGGGCGACGAGGAAGTTGGCCTGGTGGACTTTGGCATCGCAGGTGGAGCAAAGGAATGCAGCGTCGGAGGGGCAGAAGACGGCGGCGTCGGCATTGCAGAGCTCGCACTTGCGCATTTTCATATTTAATAATTAGGTAGGAATCGAAGTTTCCCGATTTATATAAATGAAGGTGGAAAAATAGGGGTTGATGAAGATCGAAAAGTGGATATGAGAGAAACGAGATTTACGGAATAGCTTTAGCTAGTTGAATTCAGGGTGGTTCTAGAATCTGCTTGCAGCAGGATATATGGGGGAGTGAGAGAGAGAGAGAGAGAGGAGTAGCAGTAGAAGAGAGAGTAGAGAGAGAGAGAGAGAGAGAGAGAGAGATAGGGAGTGAAAGGAATGGAGGACAGAGATCGGCGCAGTGCAGAAGCGGAGAAGAATGAGTAATCAACACAAGTTAAAAAACATGGAGATGAGGAGTACACCACATATATATACTACTACAACTACTAGCATACATGTATGTATTGTATGGTGTGTGTGTGTGGGTGTGGAATGAAATGAGAATTTTGAGTTTGTGGAATTGAAAAAAAACCAAAATCAAAATGAAAATGAAAGAAACCATAATCCACGGTCCACCACATACAAACATGTGTATCTATTTTATTCTCTCTCCTCCTCTTTCTCTTTCTCTCTCACACTATACACACACAAATCTTTTTAAATTTTCTTTTTCTCAATCGATCCCTGTCCACATAAACCTCGTTTCCCTCGAACAACACTTCCCAGTCATTTTCTTTTGCACATACGCCCCTCTTCTTTTCTTTTCTTTCACTATTTCCAAAAAAAAATTAACATATGGTTTAAAAAAAGTCTTACTATTGGATTAATTAGTGTGTGTAAAAATGGCACATATAGAATGCAGTTGTTGCTTGAGAATTCTTAACTTCAGCCACACCAACTTCATTTAATTCATATGTAAATTATCATATTAGAATTAATTCTTAATACTACCTCCATCTCATATATTTAGACTCTTTTGCTTTATTGACTTTTTCGGCACGCGTTTCCACCGAAACCTAGTACGGGTTTTAAAATATAATTTTGTAGTATCGTTTTTTTACGGGATACAATGACACTCTCATTGTATCCCGTAAAAAAACGATACTACAAAATTATATTTTAAAACCCGTACTAGGTTTCGGTGGAAACGCGTGCCGAAAAAGTCAATAAAGCAAAAGAGTCTAAATATATGGGATGGAGGTAGTATGAATTATCAAAGTAACTAGATCATTATTATAACATTTACCACATTATCTCACAAAGATTGTGATTAATTAATATTCTATGTGATCTCGACAACTAGTTATTCTTTAGAGGAGGTGGGGAACATTGCCTCGTCATAAATTTTGTTAAAATTGTTGTGGATAAGATGGAATTAAAAGCAAAATTGTGGCATGAGATACAAAATATGGGAGAGGTGGGGTAGCCAAGTGTAAATAGTGAGAGTTTGTAGAAATATCTAGAGATTTTATTATTTTATTATTATCATGATGGAAGAAGGCAACACGTGGCACAAATTGACCTTCTCATCGTATATGGCTACGCTTATTACTGTCCTTTTCTATCCACACACATGTTCCAACTCTGCCCTTAAAGACTCACCAACTTTAGGAGCCCAATATTGGATACTTTCGTATTAAGTATTTTATGTTGCCTGGCCTGGCCCATCCAAAATGAATTTTAAGTTCAATTAACACACAAATTTAATTAACCATTATTTCAAATGTAATACCCAAGAAATTGAAATAGAATAAATAAATATTGCCATGGCTTACCTATATCTAGAAATATGGGAGCAAAAGTGCTACTTAATTTGGAACATTTTGAGTATGATTGTAGTAAAAATCAGTTCCAATTGTTTCCTCAAAGAAAAGAAAAAAAGAAGAAGAAAATTCAAAATTCAAAAAATAAAAGAGAAAAAGGGCACGAAAATGATGGGAAGCATGAAGCATCACATTCATGATTCATATTCATCGGAGGAGATTAATTGCGTGAAATAATAAGCAAACTCCCACGCAGTAAAATCTGAACGTGTCGGTTTCCCATTGGGCCATCAAAGAACCACTAGAATCACCACACTTTGATGGAAATAATGATCGGCCACGTGGCGGAAGCGACGGATGTGAATGCTGGCGGCTTAAGGCAGTCCACGAAGCTTTATGTGGTCGTTTCGACACAAGATTTGTGTGACTTGTGTTGTTGCGTTGTCTTCATACCACACCACCATTCCCATTCCCATCCCCATTCTCTCTCTTTACAATTTATTTACTTCTTTCTTAATTATAGTTCATGTAATAATATTTTTGACCACGAAACGAAATGTTAAAAAGATGGTCAAATCTTGAATGTACTAATTGTATTTAAAAAACTTAAAAGAAAATGATGGGATAAAGAAAGTACTACGTATAAGACAATACATTATTATAAAAAATATGTGATGCATGAAGGAAAAGTACATATTTTGTATGTATTTACTAATTATGAATGTGTACAAAATTAATGAATTCGTATATGAGGAGGGAGGTATGGGGCATTGCGTTTTTTTTAAGGTGGGATTTTGATGGTGAAGGATAGTGATGACGGTGAGTGGGGCTCCACGGTAATATCATCATCATCATCGCCATAATAATGATAATAATAACAATAATAATAATAGAGGTTGTATTGTAGCTGAGTAGAGAAGAGAGAGGTAATTAAATGTGCAGACAATTGGGAGCCACAAATTCTCAACACATTTCTAAATCTAAACCTTTCTTCAACCACTCAATTCTATGCTATTTGGGAAAACGAACCACTCTTGCTTCAATTTTCATAACTCTCACCCACAAATCACATTCACGATTTTTGGAGAATTTGTTTCATTCTAAAATATTCAAACAAGCTTTCACGACAATGCATCTCATTGAACTAGACTGGTTTACTTTAAAATTGAAAGAGAATTCATCAATATTTTTATATAAAAAAGAAAAAGAGTTCAATGTTGGAAAGAGGCAATAATTGAAAGAGATAACAAACCAAGTGAAGAAAAGAACGGCTGAAGGAAGTGGTTAGAGTGTCTGGGTAAATGAAGAAACGCAGAGGCGTGGAAGCATTCATTTGCAGCCAACGCAACCACATAAAGATTCCTCAAAATATGGGCCATTCTTAATCTGCACCTCACATTTCATTCATTCATTCATGCATTATTTTCAAACATCAGACATGAATCATGATCAACCTACTGACAACTGCGTACTCAAATATAGTGTGAATCTTTTCCTCCATCGGTGTACACGTGTCACTAGCTATGTCGTGCCTCGACTTGTACCTAAATCTTCATAATGCAAGATCCAGTTGTCTGGAGAATTGATGGCATAAGAAGGTTTATGATCAGCACCTATAGATGATATGATGCCTGTGTAAGGGATGAACTTAGTCCTCGAAACCCCTTTATTGCATCCTAACGTTCGAATAGTATATACACATGGAAGCGTGGAACAATGAGAACCGGACCTAAAATGGTGCCTCCAAAAAAAGAAAGTCATAGATATCTATTGGTATTAGATAGATCACTGGCAAATTCACTTGCATCGGCTTCAAATTGTTGGATATACTTATTGTAAGCAGGATTGTAAGCAGCAGCCTTATGCAAGTGCTTCAATGCCTCAGCCCTGCGGTTCACATTTGCTAAAGCACTACAATGCCATCAAAGCAGACATATATAAGAACAAACAATGTATTCGGAGATAGATGAACTTTCAAGAGAGTAGTAGATGCTAATATGGCAAAAGGACTTCAAAGGGGGTGAGTGTGAGTGTGAGCAAGTTTGGTCTTAGGTCCATACCTTGAAAGAATAATTAAACCATCATAGTAGTGAGCTTTGCTCTTTGAATCTTGGGGCTCTTTCATCTGAGCTATTCTTTCTAGGTGCAGGAGACCCTCTTCCATCTTTCCCTAGAAAGGATGACATCTAATATATCAAGTGTATCGACATTTAAAAAGGCGTTTGACAACCTAAGCCATGATTATTTGCACATAATGGCAGATTAGAGAGCAATTTAGATGTTTAGGAGCATCAAGATTTTATGCAATATGTATTTCTTAAAAATTGTCGAAGCCTTATGCTGTCTGCAAAAATTTATAGGAGCACTAACTGAAAAATTTAGCATCACAATACGGACTTACTGTTCAGATGCCATGGGGCAGGAAACCAGAAGTTAATTTCTTACAATTATGCTTCCGTTAGTGACCGCAATTGCCCTTTAATATTCTTATTTGAGTTAAGCTCGAACAAAATCATGCATAATAAGAAAATGCGGGTAATCCGTTAAATCCAAGAATCATTGCATCTTGAGTGTTTTCCAGAAGCGTTGTTTATACGGAGAAGATTTGCAATTATACTTGAAAAGAGGCAGTTCTTATTGAAATTCTCCAAATACATAGTTACATGGGAGTTCATATAGTACCTGAAGCACGTTTGCAACACCAGCCCATTGAGACGAAAGAATCAAAAGATCAACTTCTTCAACTTCAGTAGGATTGCCGGCAATAAGTAGCTGTATCGAAAGTTTGCTATGTCAGGGACCGTAATGGGATACTAATAAATTGATTTCCACATATAAACTAGCGTTCATCAGAATAACGACATCTTCAAGGTGCTTTGATACAAAAGGAATCTACATGCCCCTATGGATGCAGACATCAGATGGACATGATATCGACACAATCAACTGAGATCATAACATCTTTCGGAATATTATCTAAAGCGGAGAAAATATGTGTGCTTAATTGTAAGACTGATTCAGACCTTTGAAACAGTTTTTTCTAGGCACTCAGCAGCTTCAGCATAATCTCCTTTCTGTAACAGAGTTTGCCCCATAATAAGCAGAGCTCTTACATGCGCAGGATCCTTTTCAAGGGCAAGTCTGTAGTTCATGTTCCAGAAAATCCAACAATAAAATGAAGGAAAAAGGCAATCATCTAATGAGGAAAATATTTTGTTACCTTAGTAATGCAATTGCACCATCTTTTTGGCCACTACCTAGGACTTCGATTGAAAACTGTTTACACGTGCTCAAATAATATTAGGAATAACTTCAATCATGCACATTTAAACAATTAAGAAAATGCCAAAACATTACTCACGGAAATCAAGTCTTCAGGTGATAGGGTCTGCGCTGATATTTCTTCCTCTTTCGTCTTTATAACTATATCTGCTGCTCCGGACATGCCTCTTTGTTTCACAGTTGGAGCTAATGCTGAAGCATTCATGTCAGGAAGCCCCAAATGCTCAAGAATGTTAGGATTGCGGAGACATAATAGCTGAAAGGCAAACAAGAGGAGCAAAAGAAATCGATATGGTGCTGCTTCATGACAAATAAAAAATTTCTTTTATATTAGGATGTTGAAATTGTTATCATTAAAAAAGAAAGAAAACAAAGAACATTATCATTTCACAAACAAGAAGAGCAGCTAAAGAAATATTATTGCAATGCAAACTATTCTTTCCTCATATACCATTAAAGCATGGGTCCTTTCCTGTTCCCAAGTTTTTTATCTACTAATCGGTCAGAAAACTTCCCATCAACTAGGACGACCACCTCTAATGCCCTCAGAAATATCTAAGCCTATATTTATAACAACAAACTAAACTGGAAAGATTTAACACACTAACATCAATATGAGTACGCAAAGTTCTTAGTCGGACCTGGAGTATAAGAGCAAAATTCTTCTCACGGGAGATAAGATGTACAAAGATTTTCCAGCACATATGTCATAATTTTTTCAGAAAAACAGGACTGACCTGTATGAGACTGAATGTACTATTGGTAAGCCAATAAATTAATGAACCCTGCATGATATGAACAAAAATTAGAATCAAATTAAAGCATATATTTGATATGATGTCACTTATCCTTATAATTGGTACCAAGCCGGTAGTTCACTTAGAGATATCATCAAAAACTTATGCTTATGTTGAAGAATTATAAATAGAAAAGTACTTTAGAAGCTTTGGAAATGAAAAAAAGAAGTTCCACATAACTAAAATAGTTTGTGAAGTGTTGTTGAAATGTAAAATAGAGTACATTATAAAGTAATCTTTGGTGAATATGTTGTGCAAAATGTCTTTGTTTTGTATATAAATATCTATATATTGTCCTTGGCAAGCCTTGCAAATAAATAGTTTGACAAAATGTATATGCTTATGCGTATGCAGGAACTTACATAAACTCATACATAAACATGCAACTTTATAGAAAAATTTACATACAGAATTGAAATATTTTATATATTTATGTAGTAATTTATATTTTTGCAATGTTTATGTACACGATAATACTAGAGTTGGAACTCATTTTACATATAAACACTGTGTTTATACATATGCATTACATATATTACTTTTACAGTAAAAAGTTTTTCATATAAATATTTCCATATATGTATACAAAATACAAAACCACATTAATATATCTGTTATATGATTAATTCTGTAAGTATAAAAGATTGTCATCGATGCATAAAAATCCATATTCTTTGATATGGTATAACAATCACATAATGCGCTATCTTTTTAATTTGCATACTGATGTGCTTATATAGCATACTATTGTCTATGTAGTACTTATTTTATACTATAAAATATAAAAATTATATAGCGATAACATTATAGAAATGTGAATAGAGAAAATAATTGTTGCTAAAGCAAATGATTGACATCCAGTGAAGTTGACAGTCAATTACCTGGGGAACATTGAAAGTAGCAATCAATATAGGCAGCGTCAACAGTTGCAAATAAACCTTGTACATCTATATAGCAAAGAGAAAGAGCAGATTGTCAGCACTGTTCTACACTTTCAGAAACTTTGAATATTAAAAAGATATATATCATCAATAGCAACAACTTTGTTGATCCATAAGCAAAGAAAAGGATCACATTTTAAAGCACTACTCTAGATCACAAACTCGAGACATTAACAGATTATGAGATAAATATTAACGTATTGTGTAGTGAAGAATTTCAATAAGATCTTCTGTTATTAGCTAAGGGAAGCTCCAACCTCAAAGGCTTCAGCAGAGGGAAGAAAGAAGGATGAATCAGAGAGAGCATATGCATGAGGTAGAGCTCACCTTTACTAATAATTTTAAGGTGCCCGGTGTATGTTGAAGCGACGACTCTCGAAGAGACAGCTGAAACACGTAGAAACAAGTCATAAAATACTGCCATATTGTCTCTATGAAGTACAATTACCTTGTCTATAGATACACTTGAAACTAAGTATCAGTTACAGGACAGCTGGAAACAAAGACATACAATGATGATCTAAGTGCAATAAAGTATAATCCTTAACCTGCACATTAGCAAAATGCAAGCCTGCAATGAACAGTGGGAAAATAGGCGCCAATACCCCATGCGGATATTCAGTCAAGTTCAATGACCATAAAAGTCCTCCCTGCAATATTTTAGGATGAAAATTACTTTTCCAGTAACCAAGTCCCTCTCCCCCCTAAACTCAATAGTATGCATAAATGCTATCCAAAGCTAAGTCATGTGGTTTAGAAGTAACATACAGTATCAAAACCAGGGTGATGATCCAATGACATTTTACGGACAGTCATGAGCCACAAGAAAAAGCAAGGGACCTGCACATTGAATAGAAGAACAACATAATAATAAGTATGAAGCTCCATCTAACATACTCAATTTGATAAAGTGAAGCCTGAACATACATAACCAAGATTAACATGCTATCAACATAGAGCTGGATTCGAAGGCTTCTAGAAATTCATTAACGTATAAGTTCTTGTGCTTTTCCTCCTCTTAACACAGAAGTACTCCTTCCAACAATATGTTCCCCAAACATAAAGATTAAACTCATAGTTACAGGAAAATCTACTTCATAACAGTAATTGCAGATGGCGGCACTCAAATGTTATGATGCAAATGATATCTTAAAGAACTGATATGACTACACGCCGCATCATCTAGCAAGAAGAATATTCTTTTGGCTAGGGCAGAACAAACAGGTGAGTATAATAGATGGAAAATAACCTGGACAGCAAATGATGATATGAACCAGAACACTGAAGGGCACCGAGCTGCCTCCTTTTCCTTCCAGAAAAGGGCAAACTGGTCTCTGAAACTTCGTCCTGACAGAGGTGGTGGAAATGGTGGAGGTACTATTAGGAATTCAAAGGACAAAAGTCATAAGTTACATCTCTAAGAAATACATCCTTTCATCATATATCCTACTGTCGTACACATCTGTACATGTATGAGTAATGAGAGAACTGGCAGAAGAAAGAGAAACCATGATAGCTGAAAGTTCACATAGCCGTTTTTATGGATAGTGTGCTTATGAATGATTGAAATATACATCTTCACCAACATATTGATAAGTATAACTCACACACATTATTTTCACATTTATGATTTTTCTCAACTCGAAGAGCTGATAAAAATCGACCAAAGAAAAGCTACAGTTTCCATAGTGTTTCCTGTGGAGTTGATCTATGAGATACATTATAGTTCCAGAGAGGGACTATTTGTTTCTCACTAGCTATAGTCCCTTTCTTCCCAATTTTACAGAAGAATAAAGAATTCCTTAGATACTGAATCACAATGCGGCAAAAGCTTTCCTGTCCTCCTCTATCTTTTAAGTTGCAACTCAAATAAGGAAATATTGCAAGTCCCATAGCCAGAGAATATGAAAAATACAAGTGTAGCATGAATACTTACATTGAGGCAGCAGCTCAGCTATCTTCCTCAACTTTTTCAGTTGCAACACTATTAAAGGAAGTATTACAAGTCTCATGGCCACCGTAGAAGAAGATATTATTACCCACCTACAATATTCAGCTTAATCAGTGAAATTATCCCAACAGCTCTTGGTCAATGACAAAAGTCTTAAGCCAGTCTTAATATTAATATTGAAAAGGGAATACAAAGACGATCACTAGCTTTACTAACAAAATCAAAACAACAAAGCTCAAAAATCAGAGTAACCACCATATGCTCGACCAATAAAACAAACACAAGCTTCAAAAACTTGAGCTGAAAGATTCCATACCAAAATAGCGAACTCCTGAACTACATGCTTCTGGTTAGAAATTCAAACAAAATGGAACGCGCAAATGCACACATATAGACATGAAGACATTGTACCTACCAAGGGAAGCCAGTGGCATCGTGATAATAATCGAGCAAGGAGATCAGCGTTTGAACCGGAAGAAACAGCTCGCCCGATTCAGAGGCGCTGTGCTGAGTTGAGAACCGCCGAGGAAAGGAAATGCAATCAAGAGATGAGTGCCAGTGGAGCTCGGGCGATCGTCGAGGACTGTAATTACGCCGCCGCACAAGGTGGTGGTGGTCTGAACTGCTAAGTAGAGAATGCGAAGCACAATAGGAGTAGTATCGTAAGAAGTGGCGGACCGCAGCGGCCGACGCCGGCCGAGCGCGGCGGAATTCAGTTAGAGTCGATATTGGCATCGTTCATAAATGTTTATCAAGATTTTACTTGTAGGAATTTGTACTCTCGTTTAAAGAGGGTTTGCTATATTTCGGCTGGGTTTGCGTATGGTAGGTCAAATTAAAAAGTTAGATAATGTTAAATTTTGTATTTGGTAGGAAAATTATACTCTGGATTAAAATAGAAAACATAGAAAATGACATAAAAGACTTTAATATTGTTTAAGAAGAAAATATTTATTTAATGTTACTAAATCGCATCACTTTATCACTTCGATTCTTAATATTTTATTTTTTGGTAACACTATTCCACCATAAAATGCCGTAAGTTCATGTATTTATGCTAATTATTTTTAGTTTTTATGTGAAAATTCAAAAAAATATTATTTTATATATTTATTTAAAAAATAAAATTTTAATTTATTTGATGATTGTGACTATTTTATAAAATTTGTTGCTTTTTTTTATCTAAGAGAAGATATATTTAATTATTGGAGAGAAAAAAAATATTTTTGTATTTAAATTTAAAAGTAATTAATAATAATCTTTTACAAACATTTAGATATTGATCATAAATTTTAAATTATTATTTTTTAATTATGTATAATAGAAAGAAATAATAATAATAAAAATATATCATTACCATTCATAGCAAAATTTGGATTTGCATATACCTCATTTAATTTCATTAACCCCAATATAAAAGGAAATATATTGATTTTTGCATTGAGGATAGTAAAGGAAAAAAAGTTAGTAAATCAATAAACACACATTAAAATTTTAGAGAGGTGATATGCTACTCCCTCCATGGTGGTCAACTTCGTGGGCACCTTCGTCGTTTTATCACTTTGGCATTACTTTGTTCGATTTTAACAATTATTTTATATTCCCATATCAGGCGAATTCCCAAATTTAAAGCGGAGCCTTTGATGAGCGGCAACGTGGACACCAAGTAGGGGATCATCATAGTAAGCACTCTGGGTATCGATCACTATCCTCTCAATCGACCCGCGCCCAATCTTCTTCAGTGCCAAAACCAACTCATCATCATCCGAGCATCCTATGTATCCAACTATTTCAACCACCTTAACCTTACTACGAAAACCCTTCTTAGCATCCGAAGCTAGCACAATAGGAAACGGCAATCTGTCATTTTCCTGTAACGATGCAGATTACTCGAGTTAAAAAGGAAAAGTATAAAAATATTAACATTACAATAATGTACAAGTAGAGTGAGAGTGGAGTACAATTCTCGTGGGGTACGGCGAGTGGAACATCTGTCACAAAATGAAAAGGACATATAGATTAGTTTGAGACGTCCAGATCAATTTTTATGATCAATAATGGCAAAGCTTATGAGTATGGAATTTAAATCAATGAATAACACTACTCATTCATTCTTTGACTAGTAGCTTTCAATCTCTTTTTCCCACGATAATATATTATAAAATCAAAAGCAATAGAAACCCGAACAATACACTTGGACCAAAGAATAACACATTGTCGAATAAAGATAAGGATTGAACCAACCATAACCATCATAGTATGAAAACTAGTATGATGATATGAAAGCACCATAAATTTTATCTAACACTAGCCTTCAAATACAAAAACATGGTCGATCATTTAAAAACTAAAATGAGTGCCATGATTCGGTTGAATTTCTATTATCACTCAAACGTGTGGATTGCATGACTGAGGTATGGAACATTCCTAATGCTACAACATGAAAATGAGCAAATCAAACAACAAACGAAATTAATTGAACAATCTAAGGGAACCAGAAATTTGAGTCTAGAAAAGAAAAAAAGATTCACCTCAACCCTAAACTCGAGTAGTTGAGGAGCTGCCTTGAGCAATGTCGCGACGTAGAGAAGGCTGTTACTAGCCACTGTGAAAACTTTAACCTCCAGCCTTTTGAGAGAGCATAATTGAGGAAGTTCAGAAGGAGCTATAATAAACGATTCCGTATTCTGATGAAAAGTTCAATAAGCTAGAAAAACATTAATCCCTACTTTTAATGACAATATGATTTACTTGAATTGGTTAAGCGAACAAGAATAAGGATACACACACACACACACACACACACACACACACATATATATATATATATATATAATATTGACAACGAACCATTAATTGAAAATCCAACACAAGCTTCTCCAACTGAACTAAATAGCTCTTGTGATCCTCAGTTTTCCATAACAAAGGATAAGCAAAAATCATCGCTAATAGTTAACTCGCAAAGATTAGGAATGCTCTTCAACTTCAAACTCTTTTCCTTCCCACCATATGACAGAGAGACGAGGTTCACTGCAGATATCTCCAACCCGAAACTGTGCTG